>CABHPP010142363.1:0-42293 GCA_902168425.1 Peromyscus attwateri | reverse complement strand
CTTTATACATTTATCCTGTGATGGGCTGTTAGGCTGTTCCTTTTCTTAGCTATTGTTTATAGCACAGCAACAAACCAGACGGGCAAGTATCTCTGTGTTATATTAGATTCCTTTGAGTTTATAGGTGAATTACAGGATAATTCCACTTCACTTCTTGGAAGACCATCAATATTGATTTCCTTCATGGCATTACAAGTTTACATCTCCGCCTGTGTGAATAGAGGTTTCCTTTTCCCTTCATTCTTCGCAACATTCGTTGTCTTTTGCTGTCTTGTTGATCTCCATGTGACAGGGTGGGTGAGATGGAATCTCAAAGCAGTTCAATTTGCATTTCTGTAATTGCTAAGAATGTTAAAAACTTACAAGTAATTGTCTATTTTCTTTAAAATTTTTTTATAACATTTATGTGTTTGTGTGTGTGTGTGTGTGTGTGTGTGTGTGTGTGTGTGTGTAGGAGTGTGGGTGTGGGTGCCACAGTGAGCATATCGATGCCAAATGACAAGTTGAGACAATCAGTTCTCTCCTTTGACTATGTAGGTCCCGGGGATTGAACTTAGGTCATTGGGTTTGGAGACAAGAACTTTTGTGCTCTAAACCATCTTGATAGACCATTATTGACCATTGCATTGGACAATTTTTTATTTAGTTCATTAACTTGTTCATTATCTGAAAGCTATCATTTGGTATTTAATTTTTGAAGTTCTTTATGTATTTTAAATATGAATCCCTTAACTGATTCATAGTTGGCAAAGATATTCCTCCCATCCAGTAGCCATCTCTTCATTCTGTCTCCTTTGCTATGCAGAAGCTTTTTAATTTCATTCAATCCTATTTGTCAATTTTGGAGATTATTTATTATGCTGTTGAAAAGGTTCTTGGCTATACTTACATCCTAACGTGCTTTGCCTAATTGTTGAGCAGAGTGAGAAATATGGATCTAATTTCATTCTTTTACATGTTGGATACCATTGTCAAAACTAGGTAGCTGTAAGTGTGAATTGATTTCTAGGTCCTTTCTATTCTACTCCATTGGTCTACCCATCTATTTTTGTGTCAGTAGCATGTTGATTTTGGCACTGTGGCCTGAAATATAACATAAGATCACGTATAACAATACCCTCAGCTTTAGTCTTTCTGTTTAGAGTTGCACTGGCAATTTAGGGCCTTTGTGATTCTATTTGAATGTTAACTTTTTTTTCCGGCTTTGATAAGAATGTCTTTGGAATAGTGATTAATCTGTAGATAATTTTCAGTTGTGTAGCGATTTTCACAATATAATTCTCCCAATTCATGAGCATGGGAAGTTTTTCACCTCTTAGCATCTTCAATTTCTTTCTTTGGCGTCTCAAAATGTTTTCACTGTAAAGGTCTTTCACCTCTTTTATTAGATTTATTGCTAGTCTTTTAAAAACACTATTGTGAGGAGGCATTTCCTTTTTTTAAATGTTGACTTTGTATCCATCTTCTTTATTGAAAGTGTTTATTGGTTCCTAAGAGTTTTCTGGTGGATCGTGTAGTCTTTTAAATACAATATAATGCACTCTGCAAATAGGTGTAGTTTAATGGCTTCATTTTCTTTTTGCATGACGTTTATTTCTTGCTCTTATTGCTCTAACACTTTTATTTCCATATGCTATATACTCATACTACAGTGAATATAAGTGGAGAAAATGGGCACCCTGTGTCATTCCAGATATTAGAGGAAATTCTTTCAGTTTTCCTCCATTTAGTATACTGTTAGTTATATGTTTGCTGTATGTGGCTTACCCTGTTGAGATATCTTCCTTCTATTCCTGGTTTCTTCAGGGCTTTGTCATATAGAGAACGTGATCTCAGATGAATCTGTGATCTGTATCTATTGAGATGACTGTGACATTTATATTCTCACGTCTATGTATTTTGTAATACTGATTTGTGTATGTTGAACCAATCTCATGCTCCTGGAACAAAAGCAACTTTGTCTTGGTGCATGATCTCAAGGAAATTGGTCTGTAGTTTCCTTCCATTATTTGTTTGTTTATATATTGTCATTTTTAAAAAAAAATCTGGGGTTGGTACTAGGTAATGCTGAATACGTAGAATGAGTTTCATAGTGTTACTTCTCTTCCTATTTAATGAAACAATTTGAGAAAGTGTTGGTGTTAGACATTTCTTAAAAGTTTGGTGATTTCAGCACTGTATGTACCTTGTGCTGGACTTTTCTTTGTGTTGAGAATTTGAATTACTACTTTGATCTTATTGTATATTGTAGTTCTGTTTGAATTGTTCCAATCTTCTATATTGAATTTTGGTGGGTTATGTGAATAACTACATGTTTTCTTAAATGTTGGAATGTAAGTTTTCATTTTATCTAATTTTTAAATAATATTATAAAAGTTCCATTTTCCTCTATAACTTTGTTAATTTGGGTCTATTTTTCTTTTTGTTGGTTTAGCTAGGGGTTTTCCAATCTTGTTCATATTTTCAAATACACAACTCTTTAGTTGATATTATATATTGTACTTTTTAACCACTATTTATTTATGTACTAGTATTATTAGTTCTTGTCATCTATTAGGTTTAACTTCTGGTGTTTTAGGACCATGAGATGAATCATTAGATTATTTATTTGAGATTTCTCTGTTTTATATAATTACAGTGTGTGTGTGTGTGTGTGTGTGTGTGACAGTATATGTGTGAAAGTCAGGATAGTTTAGCAGGAACAGAATCATTCCTTTCATTATATGGGTATCAGGGATCAAATTCCAGTTGTCAAAGTTTAGAATCAAGTGTCTTTAGTCATTGAACTACTTGCTGCCCCAAGATCTCTCTTTTTATGTTAGGACTTACAGATATAAGCTTTCCTTCTAGGATTATCTAGGCTATATCCCAGAAGTCTTGATAGGTTATACCATCATTTTCATTTGATTCTAGGGATTTAGAAAAAAAACTTCCTTGATTTATTCATTATATTTCAAAAGCATATTATCTTGCTCTAAGTATTTATGTAGTTTCTTTTATTATTGATCTCTAGATTTATTCTACTGTGGTCTTATAATATACACAGAATTATTTCCATTTAAAAAATGTTCATTGAATTTGCTTTGGGTCTCATGATGTGATGAATTTTAGAAAAGGTTCTACTTGCCAATGAGATCAATACTTATTCCCTGTCTAGTGAATCAACTCTTTAATAGATTTCTGTTAAATTCAGTTGATCTGTGACATAATTTATCTCTGCATTTCTTTTCTGATTTTCAGTTCGGATCTGAGAGTGGGGTATCAAAGTCCCCCACTCATGTGACCTTTGCTCCCTTCAGCTTGCTCTTCAAACTTGGGAACTCTAAGACTTGGTACATAAACATCTAAAGTGGTCATGTTTTCTTTATGAATCTCTCTTTATTGATATGTAATGTCCCTCTTTAGTATTTTCTGACAAGTCGTGTTTTGGAGTTTACTTTATCAGACATGAGAAGTACCACCACAGCTTGTTCATGGCTTATTCTCAGTAATTGCATTTATATCTTCCTATCTCACTGTTAATACATCTTTGTTAACTGCTCAAGATCTGGGTAACAAGATAGCTGGATTTCATATTTTAAACCCAGTCAGGTAGTTTGTGTCTTTTCATTAATGAGCTGAAGTCATTTGCATTTATGGTTGCTATTAAAAGGGAATTGCTATTTCTTTCCACCTCACCTGTTAGTGAGTTTGCAGGTGTCTTAGGGCTACTATTACTGTGGTAAAACACCATAACTTGGAGAGGAAAGGCTTTATTTGACTTATACGTCCACAGCACTGTTCACCATTAAAGAAAATCAGAAGGGCCGGGCGGTGGTGGCTCATGCCTTTAATCCCATCACCTGGGAGGCAGAGCCAGGTGGATCTCTGTGAGTTTGAGGCCAGCCTGGTCTACAGAGTGAGATCCAGGACAGGCACCAAAACTAAAGAGAAACCCTGTCTCAAAACAACAACAACAACAATAATAACAACAACAACGACAACAACAAAGAAAATCTGGATAGGAACTCAAATAGGGCAGGGACCCAGAGGCAAGAGCTGACGCAGAGGCCATGAGGGAGTATTGCTTACTGGCTTGCTCCTCTAAGTTGACATAAAACTAGCCAGCACAGTTGCTGGGTTGGGCATTATTGATTCCTTCGCAGATCTTTTCTGTTCATCTCTTCCTCCCATTGGCTGTATTATTTTCTGTGTTATCAATGAGATTTTCTTCTTCCATGTATAGTATTTCATTAGAGATTTCTGAATGCTGCCTTGATTGTGTGGATTCCCTTAATCTGTATTTTCTTGAAATATTATTTGCTCATCAATTTTAAGAGATAGCATTGAAGGGCATGGCAATAGCTGTAGACAGATATTTAATTTTAGGACTTGTCATATCATTCCAAACTTTCCTGGCCTGTAGGGTGACTGATAAAAGATAAATTGTTCGGTGTTTATTTTTATTTGTGAGTTTGAATTTTTCTCTTACGGCTTTTTTTAATGTAAAGTTTTAAATTTTATTTTAATCATTATATTTATTTATTTATTTTATATCCTGGCCTCAGTTTCCTCTCCCTGGTCTCTTCCCAGCCCCTCCTCAACCCTCCTCTGTTCCCACCCCCAAACTCCACTCCCCCTCCTTTTCTGTTTAGGAAAGGGCAGGTCTCCCATGAGTATCAACAAAACATGGCATACCAAGTTGCAGTGAGACTAAGCACCTCCCCATGTATTAAGGTGACCCAGTATGAGGAATAGGGTCCCAAAAGCCAGGAACAGAGTTGGAGACAGCTGTTCCCACTGTTCCCACTGTTAGGAGTCCCACAAGAGGACCAAACTATACAACCATAACACGTGTGCAGAGTGCCTAGGTCAGTTCCATGTAAGCTCCCTGGTTGTCAGTTCAGTCTCTGTGAGGCCCTATGAGCCCAGGTTAGTTAATTCTGTGAGTTTTCTTGTGGTGTCCTTGACCCCTCTGGCTCCTACAATTCTTTCTCCCCCTCTTCTGCAGGATTCCCTTATAGCTTTTAATATTGGTTTTTTTTTTTTTGGCTTGGAAATTTTGGCATAATGAATACCACTTCAAGGAGAGATTCTTCTTCTCTCATGTCTATTGGGATTCTAAGTGCCTCTTGTGTCTCAATATCAAACTTTTTTTGTTTGTTCAATTTTCTGTTGTAATTTCATCAAATAAACTGTCGATTCTTTTTTATTTTGTCTTAGTTCTTTCTTGTACCTAGTAAATTCTTCTCTTATTGTATCCCAGATTTTTTGCAAATTTGGTCCTATTCATCATTTTTTCTTTGTATGTATCTGAAGTATTATTATCTCAACTTTGTCATCTACTTTTAAAATTCCTTCTTCTGCTTTGTCTAGTTTGCTGATTTTGGTTTCGTTGTGTTTTTCATTTGATTGATTAATTCTTTTATTTTCAAAATTTCTATTTGATCTCTCTCTCTCTCTCTCTCTCTCTCTCTCTCTCTCTCTCTCGTGTGTGTGTGTGTGTGTGTGTGTGTGTGTGTGTGTGCGCGCGCGCGCGTGTGTGTGTGTGTGTGTGTGTGTGTGTGTGTGTGTGAATGTGTTTCAGTTTCCTTGCTGAATTTTTTCTCCATGCTTTTGAGTTTTTCCTTCAAGTTACTTATCCTTTTATTCACTTTGGTAACTTTCTTGCCTACATCCTGAACTGACTTTCTTAGTCTATTCATCCCATAATTTAGCTCTCTACAGGTCATTGATGCTTTCTAAAAGTAGGATTCTGAATTCTTTCTTTGTCATAATATCCATATCAGTGACTTAGTTTCTATCATACAGAGTTGTGAGGTTGTAGTTGGGTAATGATAGGTTTAACTCCTATATTCCTTGTGAGTTCTCTGTTGAGTTTGATATATTTGAATGAATGTTCCCTTTTTTAAACTTTTGCTTTTTCTCCTCCTCTTTCCTTCCTTCCTTCCTTCCTTCCTTCCTTCCTTCCTTCCTTCCTTCCTTCCTTCCTTTCCTCCCTCCCTCCCTCCCTCCCTTCCTCCCTTCCTCCCTTCCTTCCTCTCTTCCTTCCTCCCTTCCTTCCTTCCTTCCTCTCTTCCTTCCTTCCTTCCTTCCTTCCTTCCTTCCTTCCTTCCTTCCTTCCTTCCTCTCTTCCTTCCTTCCTTTCTTTTTTATTGTGAATCTTCCTGGTAGATTTTATTAAATAATAATTATGTTTTCTGCTGGCATTTAATGTGAAGAAAGCTGAAGTTCTTCCCAATGATTTACAAGCTGTATATGTTGGTGTTGATTTGAAGTAGGAGATTCTGCCCTTGATATAGTTCTGAGTCTGAACATTTGGGTACTGATTGAGAAAAATGTAGTTTATGTAATTTTTTTCAAACTGTAAGTATTATATTTAGTGAGTGAAATGAGGAAGAAATTGGGAAAGGAGGAAAAGGGGATATTGGAAGTGGAGTTATGGTGGTGATCCATCATGTGGGTGTTGAGAACCAAAACTGTGTCCTCTGAAAGAGCAACAAGTGCTCTTAACTGTTGAGTCACCTCCCAGCCTCAGTAACTTATTTTCTTAAGAGCTACTATAGTTACAGGATAACTAATTCAGTAATGCAATGTGGCATTAATCTATTAATCACAACAATTACCACATAACTGCTTGCCTTTTAAGTGGTGCCACACTAAGAACGAAGGCTACACCATATGAACCTTTGGAGATATATTATACCCAAGCCACAGAACAAGTATGTAATTGGGAAGAGGGGCAAGAGATAAATGGAAGGTAGATGAGGTCTTGATGGCCAATAATCTTCATGGTTAGTCTAAAAGTTTGAAAATGTATCCTATCAACATCTTCCTGCAAACTCATTCATTAAGCCAGGTTTTTGTAAATCTCTAAGGCCCATTTTGATTAACAAAAATGCTAACCAGAATAAATAAAACAGAGGTGAAAAGTATGCCGTGGACTTATAAATTTTCATGGTTTTGGTGTAGATATTTAAACTGCAAAACCAGAATCAATTTTGGAATAAAATACTTATCTGAATAGTTATGTGTAATGGAACACATTTAACTTTGCAAATAATCTTGTAATATATAGATTATACAATGTGAGAATGAAAATTGCATTTATTTATTTTGTTGTTTTTAAAGGAGTCAAAAATTTGAAAAGAAACCAGTCTTTACATTTTCTGAAACAACTTGAGTTCACTCAATGCTTGTGCACTTGTGGGGCTTATAGACATCTTCACATGTTACAAAATGATCTGAAAACAACTTTCTGAAATGTTCTGGTGTTATTTGCCTATAATGTTTTTAAAATTAATAGCCAAACAATATATACTGTACAATGTATATTACTTAAAGAAAAGTTACAAAATGCATATACAGTGATTAAAATTAAATATTTATAAGTCTGCTATGAATATTGCTTTTAGCATTTTGGGGTATTTATCTTTCATACATTTTCACATGAAAATGAGTCATAGACTGATGATTTATTATAAATAGGTTATCATGGCAACAAACATTAACCTAAGTGGATCACAATTAATAGTTGTGTGATATTGCAAGATATGAGACAAATAAATCATAATTTAAGCATTCTTCTTTATTGACATTTGCTTTGCAAACTTTTGTTTGTTTCATTTTTTCTTTTTTGACATTGGATTTCTCTTTGCATCTCTAGCTGTCTTGGAACTCACTCTGTAGACCAGGCTGGCCTCAAACTTAGAGATCTACCTGCCTCTGCCTCCCAATCACTGGGATGAAAAGCATGTACCATCAAGCTGGCTTACATTTAAGAAAAGAAAAATAAAAAAGTAAAGAAAGAAAAAAAAGAAATATGTAAAAAGATGCTGTTTAGCCGGGCAGTGGTGGCGCACGCCTTTAATCCCAGCACTCGGGAGGCAGAGCCAGGCGGATCTCTGAGTTCAAGGCCAGCCTGGGCTACCAAGTGAGTTCCAGGAAAGGCACAAAGCTACACAGAGAAACCCTGTCTCGAAAAACCAAAAAAAAAAAAAAAGATGCTGTTTAAAAAGCCACCCTCTCATCTAGATGGTGGAGGAGTATGTCCTTAAGCCCAGTACTAAAGAGGTAGAGACAGGTGGATCTCTGAGTTCCAGGACAGCCTCGTCTACAGAGTGACTTCCAGAACAGCCAGGACTACAGAAAGAAACCCTCTCTTTCAAAACAAAAACAACAACAGCAAAAAAAAGAGAGAAAAATGTGCAAACTTTTAAGTATTGAAATGTTCTTCTTCTCTCTCCTTCCATATCATTCCTCTTTTAATTTTTCTTTCTTCTTGTCCTCCTCTTCTTGTCTTATGCATGCCTTGTCTATGCATATTGACAGATTAACCCAATTAATAAGAAAACAAAAATAAGCAAACAAACACCACTGTGTTGCTTGGCAATCTATGAATTTGTGTGTGGATTAACTTATTTTAATTGGTGTGAACTGAGCTTGTTTCCAGTCTGCCATTAGTACAGATGTTATGAATGTCCTTGTAGTAGTTCCCCCTCTTCTCTGGGAGGAAAGATGTTTAATTCTAGTAGAGATATATTTGCACATTTTGATGTATAACCAAAGTGCCTCTTTAAAAACTGTGCATGGCCAAATAGTAAGTGCTCACTTCGGAAAATTCAACGCATAGGTACATCAGATAAAAGTGAGGAGTCTTATTCTTTTTTTTTAAAGCATATTTAAAAAATTTAATTCATTTAACATACCAATCACAGATTGATCCCCCTCTCATCCCTCCTCCCAGTCCCCTCCAGTCTCCCCCACCCCCGCCCCACCCCCAATCCCATCTTCCAAAAGGGTAAGACCTTCCAAGGGGAGTCAGCAAAACCTGGGACATTCAATTGAGGTAGGACCAAACTCCTTCCCCCTACATCAAGAGTGAACAAGGCATCCCACCATAGGTAAATGGCTCCAGAAAGCCAGCTCATGAACCACAGATAGATCTTGGTCCCACTGCCAGGGACCCCTCAAACAGATCAAGCTACACAACTGTCTCCCATATGCAGAGGTTCCACAGCTGTCCACTAAAGTTCGTGAGTTCCTATAAGCTTGGTTCAGTTGTCTCTGTAGATTTCCCCATCATGATCTTGACCTCCCTAGCTCATGTAATCCATCTTCCTTCTCTTCCAGTGAACTTCCCGAGCTCAGCCTTGTGCTTGGCTGTGGATCTCTGCATCTGCTTCCATCAGTTACTGGATGAAGGCTCTATGATGACAGTTAGGGTATTCACCAATCTGATTACCAGGATAGGGTAGTTGAGGCACCCCCTCCACTATTGCTAGTAGTCTAATCTGGGGTCATACTTGTGGATTCCTGGGAATTTCCCTAGCATCAGGTTTCTCCCTTACCCCATAATGTCTCCCTCTATCACAATATCTCTTTCATAGCTCTCCCGCTCTGTCCTTCCCCTAGCTCAACTATCCTGTTCCTTCATGTTCTTATCCCCCATCCTCCCCTGTATTGCCTGTATTGCCCAGCCCTCATCCTCAGTTCACTCTGGATATCTCATCTATTTCTCCTTCTCAGGGTGATCCATGTGTCTCTCTTAGGGTCCTCCTCATTTCCTAGCTTCTTTAGAGCTGTGGGTTGTGGTTTGGTTATCCTTTTTTCTACATCGAGTATCCACTTATGAGTGAGTACATATGATGTTTGCCTTTCTGAGTCTGGGTTATCTTACTCAGGATGGTATTTTCTACAGAACTGAAAAAGATCTTTGTTGCTGGAGAGCTTCTCTCCAGGTCCCACCAAGCCCCGCAGTCCCACGACCCACGTATAAAATAATCACTCAGACACTTATATTACTTATAAACTGTATGGCCGTGGCAGGCTTCTTGTTATCTACTTCTTCTATCTTAAATTAACCCATTTCTATTAATCTATAAGTTGCCACGTGACTCGTGGCTTACTGGTACCTTACATCTTGCTTGTCATGGCGGTGGCTGGCAGGTCTCTCCCACCCAGCCTTCCACTTCCAGCATTCTCCTCTCTCCTTGTCCCGCCTATACTTCCTGCCTGGCCACTCGCCAATCAGTGTTTTATTTATATAGAGCGATATCCACAGCAGATCTTCACTAACCCCACACCTAACAGAGGGTTGTTCTTCAAAATATATAAAGAACTCAAGAAACTAGGCAGCAAAATACCAAACAATCCAATTAAAAAATGAGCTACAGAGCTAAATAGAGAATTCTCAACAGAAGAATCTCAAATGGCTGAAAGACATTTTAAGGATTTGCTCAAAATCCTTACTCATCAGGGAAATGCAAATCAAAATGACTCTAAGATATCATCTTACACCTGTCAGATAGCTAAGGTTAAAAACACTAATGACAGCAGAGCCTGATGCATTCAGTTGAGGCAGGTCCAAGCCCCTCCTCCCTGCACCAAGGGTGTGCAAAGTGTACCACAGGTACCACAGGTATTAGGTTCCAAAAAGCTGGCTCATGCACTAGGGACAGGTCCTGGTCCCACTGCCTGGGGGCCCCCTAAACAGTTTAAGCTAAACAACTGTCTCACTTATCCAGAGGACCTAGACCAGTACCATGGGGGCTCCTCAGCTATTGGTCCACAGTTCATGTGTTTCCGCTAGTTTGGCTAGTTGTCTTTGTACTTTTTCCAATCATGGTCTCCATATCTCTTGCTCATAGAATCCCTCCTCTCTCTCATTGATAGACTTTGCCTTGGAGGAGGTGGGAATAGGGGGTGGGTTGAGGGGGAAGGCTGAGGGGTGTGAGGAGGGAGGACAGGGGAATCTGAAGTTGATATGTAAAATGAATAGAAAAATCTCTTAATAAAAAAAAAAGTATTCAAAGGAAAAAAACCACTAATGACAGCTTTTGTTGGAGAGGATTAGGAGCAAGGGCGAACACTCCTCCACTGTTGGTGGGAGTGCAAACTTGTACAGCCATTTTGGCAATCAGTATGGCAACTTCTCAGGAAACTGGGAATCAATCTACCTCAAGACCCAATGATACCACTCTTGGGCATATACCCAAGGGATGCTCAATCACACCACAAGGACACTTGCTCAGCTATGTTCATTGCAGCATTAATCGTAATAGCCAAAACCTGGAAACAACCTAGAAGCCCCTTAACCAAAGAATGGACAAATGAAATGTGGTACGTATACACAATGGAGTATTACTCAGCTGTAAAAAACAATGACATCATGAAATTTGCAGGCAAATGGGGTTCTTATTCTTTTTTTTTTTTTTTTTTTTTGTTTTTTGAGGCAGGGTTTTTCTCTGTTGGTTTGCGCCTTTCCTGGAACTCACTCTGTAGACCAGGCTTGGCCTCAAACTCACAGAGATCCGCCTGCCTCTGCCTCCCGAGTGCTGGGATTAAAGGCGTGCGCCACCACCGCCCGGCGGTTCTTATTCTTAAACTCATCATCTTCACCAAATTAGAATATGTTTGATAGTAAAAATAGTTAATAATCATGTAATTATTTCAGGGACACAGGTGAACCAGAACTTTCTCAGAATTAATCTTACAATAATACCACAAATTTCTTTCCTGTTCTCCAATTCTCAGAATTGACAATTATCAATAACAATATATACATAAGTAATATATATCTTAAAACATGTGTCAAGTGTAGATTGCTTTGCAAATTTTGTTCTTGCAAGTCAATGTTATATAATAAACTTTTACTAAAATCATTTCTTATTGGGTTGTCATATCCTACAGAGTTCCAAATCCTAACATAAATAGCTATTTATCTTTATTTCATATTTATGTCCTTTCTTTTTTGGTTCAAATAATGCTAGAATAAAGATATTAGTAACCTGAAGGAGATATCTGAGGATAAATTAGAGGTTTTTCTCCTGAACATATGCTCATTTTTAATGTTATGGGTAGTAGCATTTTGGTCTTTGGTAGGATATGTCCACCTAGTCTTACAAATATACCTTTTCTTCACCCATTGGTAAATTAAAACACATTAAATCCTTTGTCAGTATGGAAAATGCTGATGTTTTCAAATTATTAATTTTCATTTCTTTGACTAAATGACAGAACTGGTATGGCTCTTTGTGATGTTGTTTTTGAAAGTTTTTCTTTTGAAAGAAAAGTGGTTTTGAAAGACTTTCTTTGCAAGATGGCCTTATTTCTATTACATGTTCCATTTATCATGAAATTACTCTTTTACCATGTGAACTGTCATAGAACATCATATTTTCATTACAGAGATTGAAGTGTATTTGTTTTCATACAATTAATGGTAATTCATATGCAAACTCAACATTTCATAAAGTCAGTAAACTGTGATAATAGATAGCGCCATGGGAAATGGCTATAGTCAATCTAGGAACCTAAACAACATATCTGGAGTTCACGGTGCCAGTGCTTTGGGTTCTGGGTCCCCTCCTTAGTTGCAGACATGTAACATATTCTACATATGTTCTACATGCAACATAACACAACTACTGAGGTGACTAACTTTTCTTCCAAGGCCACTAATCATAGTCATGGGAACTTCCTCATGAACTAACTATTCCTCAAATGACTATCTCCATTGCTTTGGGATTGGGATTGACCATATAAACTGTAAAAGAACATAATGTATTCACTGCAAAAACTGTCCTGTATTTATATTAATAGATACAATGAACAGCAACTCATACACAAGTGACTTAATCATATATCTATCATCAAGATGGAATGTCTAAAGTTCTTGGCTGTTGACACGCACACCTATTGACATTGGTCTATGTACTTGGGCTTCTTTAGCAGCAGCAGGGTGACATTAGAATATGTAGGCTGATCATACAGAAAATCATGGTTTCAAGTGTGGTATCTGGTGAAGGTGTGTTGTCCTCTGTAATGTAGCCTTGAAAGTCTTCCTAAACTGCTCTGCTACATGCTGTTGGCTGAAGCAGTGACGAGGATTCACATAACCACAGGAAGAGAGCTTGGACAAGGTCACACAATGGGAGGAATGACAGAGAATTCCAACCAGTACTTTAAAGCTACGAGACAAAGGTGGAATGTTATTTTTCTTACCCCTTTTCGCTTATTGCTTGTTATGGCTACAAAGCATTTTTGTCTCTTAAGAAGAGTAGGTTTGGCAAAGCTTTCATCCATCTTCATATATACTTCAGAAACTAGAAATTTCATAAAGAATAATGGGTAAAAATTACCTAAATATTTGAATTTTCAGAGATTTAGAATCTTAATTTAATTCATATATGGATAGCAACTCAATTTGAAAGTCAAAATATTGTAAGATTCTAAGGTACCATTTGTATCAAGTTGAGAGGTGAAAGAGTTAAATGTTGTTTGATGTTTGGATATCATCATATTTTTATCGACTTCATCACTTTATACTATTTAACTCTGCCCCAGCCCTGTTTGTATTAGGGCAAACAGTTTTTTTGAGCTTCTCTAACTAATGTTTGATTCTAGTCAAATTTGGGGGCAGTTTTGAAAATGGAAACTATGCTTTTAACAGAATTAGAGTATCATAATTAACAAGCAATTTATCCTTTTAAGGCTTCAGTAAGTTCTGCTGCTAATGTTTTAAAGCCTGACAAGAATAAAACCCTATTTTAAGGTACATATTTATCTATCTGTATTCAAGGTTGCATTTTCAAGTATAGTTTCATTTATACTTTGTGAATAATCTATATGTTAATAGACATTCTGTTTTACATGATAAAGCATTAAAATTTTTAATCATTGTGCAGAAAAGCATTGAAAGACATTAATTAATAAATATGGATCAATGTTCAAAACCTAATGTTCTTTTAAGAAAGATCACCTATTAAGCTCTCATGTATTTAACACATATATGCTTCAATATATTTGATTGGGACATTAATAAAACCTTATTGCTTATATTAGCATCCACTTGTATAAAACAATTAACAGTGAAGAGAACCAGGCACAATACATTAATCACTGATACAAGAAACAGACCAATTTAAAGAATTTGTTAAAGATAATTACCTTGATAAAAATAGTAAAATCAAATGGAACATATTCTCTTAATTAGTTCATATGCATAAAAAGTGTGAGGAGGTGATGTTCAAAGACCATAATGAGAGAGAAGGGAAGGTCCTGTAATAATCAATTCACCAGCATAAAATGATTATGCTTTGTGTGCTAGCAAAAGACTTGGATCTTCATTATAATGATCGATAGTGTGTTTAAGCTGTGAGTCATGTCTAAAATGTGCCTGTTTACTTTCAAAAACACATATATTGTCATTTTAGAAATCTTTTGGGGATGTTCATAGATAGATTTCAGAACACAAAAAGGGAAGGTAAATGGTGAATCAGTTGTGAAGATGTCTTGAGTCCAGAAAACTTTAACTTGGCTTTATGAGATATCATGCAACCTTTCACTTTCCAGAAAGTATTGAGACATTTAGATACATCCTACTGCACAAAAGTAGCACAGACCTGGCTCATTTCTCAGAAATTATATTGCAAGTGGCACATTTTATAAGATGTCCCCTAACTGGCTTATTGTCAGTTTCTGAAAGCAGAGTGACCGCTTTGTTAAAGTATATCACAAAAGGCAAACACACCCCAGTAACTGCCTGCCTGAGAGACCCTCTTTGACAATAACTCTTACTAGGGCCTTTAGTGTAAGTCTGTCAAAAAGAAAATGGGTCAACATTGAATTCATGTCACTTTGGATAGTACAGAAGCAACAAAAGAAAGTAATGTAAATTCTGGCACTATTAGGGGAGACTCAAGACAACACCCTCCTCAGTCTGATGTAACACGCCAGTGTTTTGTCTGATTCGGTTCATTGTAGGAACATTCCTTCCATGACATGCTCCCACACGTTCCACTATTTTCCCTGAGGATGTCTAGTTATCAGCACTGTTTGATGGAAGCTGGTTCTTGGGTAATGAATGCAAGACTTAGAAAGACACCCCTCCCCGACCACCCCCCCAAAACATCACTACCACGTCTGCCACCATCACCACCACCACCGCTGCCACCATCACCACTGCAGGCAAGAGCAGCAACAACGAAATAGGGCTCCAGTTTAGCCGAGTTTTGCATCAGCAACACCTATTTTGAGTGTAACTCCACACCATAAATACCACATGATGAAATTAAATTTTAACTAGGTGTCTTGTATTTTACCTGACACTCAGTATAGATACTGGGTCAGAGGAAAGAGGGGCCCAGAGACAGCTAAGTACTAGAGTCCTGATGTTATGGTTTCCTAAAAAGGTGATTCTTCTCCAATTTTCTGTTTTATGGACTCCCCATTTGCAACTTTTTCGTCCCTTTTGTCTTTCTCTTGATCGCCCATGTGTATAAGATAGAAGAGGTAGAATAAACCCAAACACCTTCCTTGACATTTCAAACTGAAGTGCAATTAGTCTGAATCAAATTCTTCTAGCCTTCCTGTCACTGTTAAAAAATTCTCTGATTGAAAAAAAAGCTTAGGGGCGGAAAGGGTTATTTGGCTTACACTTTTCAGATCATAGTTCATCACTGAAGGAAGTAAGGGCAGGAACTCAAGCAAAAACTTGAAGCAGAAACCAGGGCAGAATGCTGCTTGCTGATTCACTCTTAGACTCATGCTTAGCTGGTTTTCTTGTACAGCCTAGGACTTGTGCCTTGAGAACTGTGTCATCCTCAGTGGCCTAGGCAATTAGCAATCAAGAGAATTCCTCACAGACCTGCCCACAAGTCAGTCTACTCTAGACAGTTCCTCTTAAATAATGCTAGTTTGTGTCAAGTTGATAATTAATACTACCTAGGACACCATCCATAAAATAATATAAGTGAATGCTATTTTTCTACTATGAAATATTTTATTTGATTTCTCTTACATAACTACATTTACAGTCTCTGATAGTTTCCTTACTATTCTATTGTCAAATCTCCCTCAGTAGATAATGCAGTGGGAGCATCACACTGATTCAGTAATATCTCTCCAGTATCTTTTGTCATCATGAAAGCTTTTTATTTATGAACATACCCTCATCTGCCCTTTAGCCAACATTCAATCCATTTTATGTACATTTATGTCCATTCTATCTTCCTCCATTTCCAGACCTCAATCTGTCTACGGAGACCTTGATCTTTGATGTGGAACTTTGTCAAATGCTGTGTGGAATGCAAGATCCTGCTCTCCATGGCATAGGGACAAAACTGAAGTCTTCTTCTAAAAGCAAAAGGCTCTGAATGAATAAACATTGGCATTTCGTATGGGGCTCTGTCAGACACAGGCTATTCCAGCTATAAAATGTTGATTAGAAATGTCTGAAGGTGCAGTGTGGAAGGGCATCATTTGTCCTTTGTCTAGTGGTTTCTCAAATTACAAGAGCTTTTTCAAGCCATTTGTCATGGACTGAGGAGAAAGACAGTGGCAGGCGGGATTCTTTTCACTAAGCATTGCCAAGACTGTAGCATAGGAGTGAAGTCATTTTTACTTCTTTGTTTGGAAAAACACTACTTGTAAAGGTTTTTGGAGTGAATCCATTCCACTAACTTATCATGGGAGTGGGTTAGTGGAATATGAATATTCAGTATTTGTCACCATACATTCTTCCCAGCCCATTGTGCTATAGAATGAATATATAAGCTTTCAGAACAATGCATGACTTGCATATATGCAAAATGTATATTATACATACATAAACAGTATGAGATGGGTTCTCTTTTCACCCCTTTCTCTATTTTCTGAAGCCTTACCATGTAATCTAGACTGGCCTAGAACTTATGATCATCCTGTCTCAGCCTTCTGAATGTTAGGATTAGAGTGAACCAATATACCTGGTTAATACTCTTTTAAGAGAGGTGTAAAACTGGAAGTCTATGAACATGCATGTGTATAAACTGCATGTAATTAAATAATGCAGTATCCATGCAATCATATACAGATAAAGTGTAATAGTTATCTTTTTAAAAGAGAGTTTATTTTATCTTTTTTTCTCTCTCTCTCTCTGTCTCTCTCTCTCTCTCTCTGTCTCTCTCTCTCTCTCTCTCTCTCTCTCTCTCTCTCTCTCTCTCTCTGTGTGTGTGTGTGTGTGTGTGTGTGTGTGTTCATGTGAGCACAGATGCCCAATGAAACATCAGATACCCATGACATTTGAATTACATGTGGCTTAAACTACCTGATGTGAATGCTGGGAACTGAACTCAGAACTTCTGCGCGAGAAGTACACACTCAGAACTACTCAGGCAGTGTTTCAGCCCCAGAGTGCCTCCCATTTGAAGAGATGAATGAAACTGGAAACCAACAGAACATCAAGAGTTTTACCCAGTCAGGTTTCCAGTTACAGACATCTCTAAACCCCATTAATTCATTAGCCCATCTCATTTCCCTTGTGTTTTCATTTTAGGATTCGCTGTCAGAGGATGTTGCCGACAGTCACCTCCCAGCCTTGGCTGAGGAAGAGGCCTGAGAGAAACAGTATGATGATCTCCTCCCTTCCATTTTCCATTGAGTCTAAGTCCCTAGCATTAGGATCAGGTTTTGAAGCACATGCAAAATCCATTTCTAATACTGGATGGGCACAATCATTCAAATGTATTGTAATGCTTTCTGAACTTTATATACAACTGGCAACATTCAAGTTTTTTAAGATATACCTAAAGTGATGGAATAAGGAATAAATGCTTCTAAATTAACACACAATTTTTTATTCTTTCATTTTTGAGACTATAACATAGTTACATAATTCCTTCCTTTCGTCCCTCTAAATGCTCCCATTTACCCTTTCTTGCTCTTTTTCAAATGCATGGCCTCCTTTTTTTATTAATTGTAGTTACATGCATATATGTATATACATATATGTTCATAAATACAACCAGCTCAGTCTGTGAAGTATTATTTGTATGAACGTTTTCAGGGTTGACCATTTGGGATTGGATAACCAATTGGTATGGTCTTCCCTGAGGAAGATTATTTCTGCTCTCAGCATCCATTAGTTGCATACAGTTCTTTGTGTAGGATTGAGGCCTCTGGATCTTTACTCCATTAACTTTGACATGTCCAGTGGTATAATCCTCACTCATCTCATGTTTGGGCAGTCATGTTGGTGAGACTTTATGGGTGTAGCTTCTGACATTACTAGGAGACACAATCTCGCAATAAATTCCCTGATCCTCTGGTTCTTACAATCTTTCTACCATCTCTTCTGTGCTGTTCCCTGAGCCTTAAATTTGGGAGTTGTTTTATAAATGTATCCATTGAGACTGGGCTCTACAACTCTCTGCATTTTTGATTGGCTGTGATTTTCTGTAATGATATTTATCTGTTGATTGGGAAATGTCTTTCTGTATGCTGTGAACATGTGTTTCTCTGATTGGTTGATAAATAAAGCCATTTGGCCTATGGCAAGGCAGCTTAGAGGCAGGCAGGAAATTTAAAGAGAGAGACAGGAAGAAGGTGAGAAGAGACGCCAGCCAGCTGCCCAAGGAGCAACATGTAATGGGATGCAGGTAAAGCCATGGGACATGTGGCAATACATAGATTAGTAGTTATGGGCTAATTTAAGATATTTCTAATTTAAGATAATTCTAGCTAAAAGCTTGAGCCATGACCATGCAGTTGTAATTAACATAAGCCTCTGTGTGTTTATTTGGGTCTGAGCGGGACACAGGAAAAACTTCAGCTACAATCTGTTGCAAAGAGAAGTTTCCTTGATGAAGGGTGACAACTACACTTATCTGTGGGTATAACAACAAATATTTAGAATGTAGTTGGGATGATGCTGGTTTAGTAAAGTAGTGGTGGTAGATTTTTCTCTATGACCTGTGACTTAACTAGTCCTGGGTAGTGGGCTAGGTTTCCCATAGCAAGTGTGGTTTCCCTCTTGTTGAGAGGGCCTTAAGTACAATTATAGAGTTATTGGTTACTGTGATGGTATGCACACCTCTAACCAGCACCTTTAGGGTTATTGTACCATGCTGTTCATTTTGTTTAATAGGTACCCTAGCTGTGTAGGACTGCTGGTTGTTTCTCTCTTTTCAAAGCTTTCATTACACCTTTTGGTGTAGCATACAATTTTATTATTGTTTTTAATATAGAGCACCGATTTGAAAAAAAAATCAACGAATTTTCAAATTCTGAGTGCAATATTTTGTGAGGAAAATGAGTTTATGTGTAAGAAATGCTTAAAACATACAAAATACTCACAAATGATATTCATTGTTAATAGCTAAGCCTGAGATGGTCAAAATTGAGTTTCCCTTGCTACAATTTTATCGTCAGCTGGCCTCCCCCTTTCCTTGCAGCTCAATAAACTGACCCAGCCACCCTACCTGCCCATGCCTGAGGCATTGGAGGGTATTTTTTTAAAGAGTTTCTTGTTTCCACTATCAGTGGGCCCTGTTATTTTTGCTGAGTATGTGCTATACTTCTTTGCTTCTACAAAAGACAGATACCACCATAATCTGTCATGAGGACTCGTACCAGTTACGGTCCTTCTAGGCACAGAGGAAGTGACATGATATTTTCAGGCACAAATCAAGTTGTGTCATCTGATGAAAACCTTCTAATCATTGTTTTATTGTAAATTCTAAAATCCAAATTTGCTGTGATAGCCCACAGGTCACTGTGTTATCATGTCTTGTCCTCTTCTCTGTCGTCAGGTCTGCCTGTGTTGATATTCAAGTCATTGTGGGTGTCTTCCTTGACCTTAGAGAAGGGACAGATCTCAGCCATTTCTTCTCAGACTCTGCTTTTGCAAAGCTCTCTGTTCCCTTCTTGTCTGTGGCTTGTCTTCACTGTCTTCAGGTTTCAGTGAGATGCAGCCTGACTCAACTGCTGCTGCATTATTTATTAAAGCCTCGCTTTCATTCTCCATGGTATTCCTCACATTACTTTCTCTGTAATACCACTTACTGTGTGAATAATTATTAGGTGTACAGCTTCCTTCTATAAGTATTTATTTGTTGGTGTGCATGTTTGTATTTCTTCTTTTTTTGATCAGTCTCTGGAAGAAAACATCCTGGGGAGGAGGAACCATGTCTGTCTTGCTTATTGAACAGAGACTGGTATATAGCAGATATTCAACAAATATTTCCTCCATGAACTCATGTCCTTGTTCTCTTTTCTCCCTTTCTTCCCACTTTGTCACTCTCATACATGAATGGAATAGAAGAATCTGCACTGTAATGTTCTAGAAATATTTACTTATCAGTATATTTAGTTCTAGCTTATATTTATAGCATGGTTGCAGGCTATGATATTGTATGTATAAATCATAATTAATCATTCTGTCATGATGAACATTGAGATTGCTTAACGAATTTTTTTTTCCAGTGGGTAGCCGATGCTGAAATGAATTTCTTTGCATTCTCTTCTGTGCTTTGTGTGCATTTGGCCCCAGAAAACAGATTCTTACAAGTGAAAATACTTTGTCATTTAAAATAATTCTCTCCTAAAAGGCTTAACTAAAGATAGAAGGGTTTTACATTTTCTTACGTTTATCCAAATTGATATTAACATCTTTAAAATATTTCTAATTTTTATGAAAGATGAGATCTCACTTTCAAATTGCTTAAATTTGTTCTCAGTGATGATGTTAATACTTCTGTATATTTATTTCTTCTGGGAGTTTCTTTCTCTTACTCCATTTTCATTTTTCAATGGCACTGTTTTATTTATTCTGCTTGCTTACACTGCTTTTAGGTTCTAATTTTAGACTCTTATATGTGTTGAGAACATTTCCCAATTCTGTGACTTGCTTTTTACTATTGGCTATATGATTTTTTTGAAAGTCAGAAGGATCAAGGAATTAGCAATTTCTTAGCATATTTGGTTTCTGGATTCCATATTTGAATGCATTAAGTCCTTTTCATGCCCATAGTATTAAAATAGTTATAATGTTTTCCTAATATGTCATGCTGAACAAACCATATTTATCTTTCAGTAGATGGGAGTTAATACAGAGACTTACAACTGGACAATGTATAGAGATTTAAAAACACCCAGTCCTAAATGGCATATCTTCACCAAAGCTCTCCCCTAAAGGCTCTGGGATCTATGTAGAAGAGAAGGGAAAAAGATTGTAAGAGCCAGAGCTGGTGGATGACTCCAAGGAAACAGTGTCTTCCAGACACAACAGAGCTGATGCATAGGTGAATTCACAGAGACTGTGATAACATGAACACAGCATGCACAGGCTCAAACCAGAAAAACTTCCAGCACTGAAAAGAAGTGACCACAAAGAAGCTATTTGTAACTGATACCTGCCAGGAAAGAGACAATTAGTGTCCTCCAATGGAATGTCTGTCACTGTGTATATCAACTGCTACCTTCCACAGCAGGCCTCATGCCCAGAAGTAGCTGCTAACTAACACAAAACAGATTCCAAGAGTTTCTTGTGTGCTTTTTGTTTTGCTTGCTTTGGTATTGTTTGTCATATTAGTTTTGTTTGTTTATTTTGATTTTCTGGGGTTTTTTGGTCTCTTTTTGAGAGAGAGAGAGCAAGAACATAAAATTGGGTGGGTAGAGAGGTGAGGAGATATGGGAGAAGTTGAGGGAGGGGAAATTATATTATTAAAATATAGTTTGTGAAAATTTTAAATAAAAAATAAATTAATTAAAAATAGTTCCCATGTTTTTCTAATGTGTCATATTGAAAAAAAAAACAGCGATTTACTTAAAATATACTTTTGAAAACACTGTATAAATACGTCATATATTTGAAATTGGTCTTTATGTTTTTTAAATAGGGCTCATTATCACAATCACTTATAAAATAGTCTAATTACCTGAAATGACCCGTATTCATAACTGTTCACACATCCATTTGCCTCCTATTGAACACTGCGTATCTTCCACTAATATCTGCAGAATTTCCTCATCAAATGTTCACTGCTACTTTACATTTATCATTTTGGAATAATATGTTGCCCGTATTTGGTTATGAATCCTACCATGTGAAGAGTTAAAGCGCAAATGTTAGATGGCTGTCTTACCACACAAAACTTCAAAGATGGCAAAAATAAAAGAGTTTCTTTAACAAATTTAAAAGATGGCACATTTTGACTCTAGGCCACATGACAGCTGCTTAGGGCGAGTGTGTAGAAGAATTCTTGCTTATCTATCCTCTCTCTATCTGTTAGTCACACTCCAGCTGCATGACTGCACGTGTGCAGTTCAGGAGCTACACAAGGGGTCTTGCATCTTATGTCATCAGTGTGTGCTGATGATCACGTATGCAGCATGGTCACGCAATCTGCGCATGCTGTGTATGTGTGGTGTGGTTCTGTAAGCCCACCCGCGCCTTAAAGAGCCATGACTCAGACCTCACCCTCTCTCTCTGTTCTGTTCTGTCTCCCCCAGGCCTGGTTCTTCTCCCCCACCCCTCTTCCTCCTAATAAAGCTCTACTACTAGGTAGTCATGGCCGTGCCTTGTGACCTTTCCGCTCAGTAACCAGCACTGCCACCAGTGCCGTTTATCATTCATTTCACTATTGGCCTATCTATCTATTTATCTGTCTATATTTATATCATTGATGAGGACACTGTGATATAGACTACTCTTGGAAATCATTTTTTAAACTTTAAAGTACACTATTATAAATTTGACAAAAACTAGCAAAAGTTTTAGAGGTTAGCTTTAAACCAAAAGTGTTAAGTGAGACAAGTATAGTGCATAATAAAGAGAGGTATCCTCAATAACAAATACAGAATTTTGTTTCTTTATTCAATTAATACCATAGGCATGTGAAGATACAGAGCAAAGTAGTGTATAAACAAAAGGGAATTGTACAATGAGCAGTCAGCACAATGTTTTTATTTTTCTCAGGATTGAACAAAATGACCAACTACAAACATAAGTAATTATCAGTGAAGTGGATTTAAATAATACTGTTTTTGTTTATTGTATAAAATTTGTAAAAATTTTGTATAAAATTGTATTGTATAAAATTGTAAATTTGTTTATTGTATAAAAACACATTAAAATGTATGCAAGTATCTCTTTTGCATCAAATAAGAAAAGAAAGTACATAAATATTTAAATTTCCTGCCTGTTCACAGAGATTTCAAATAAAAACCATGAAAAACTGACAAAGTCTTCAGAAAATTTCAATATAGAAAAATAAGAGAAGCCATATTACATAATTAAGAGTAAAATTATCAAGGAATGACAAAATAATGTGCCATTGTCCCACAATCTGTCTATTGACACATTTACAATAACATTTTACATAAATTTTGTAGAAAAATGTAACACAATTGAGATGACAAGTGGTTCTGCAATAGAGGACAGCACTACTAATGTCAGCACTTGGAGTGAAAAACCAAAGAAAGGCTCAGAAAATACAGTCTACACACATAATTTATTAGAAATCAAGGGAAGTATAAAATATTATTTATTTTATATAAAACAATATGTAACATTCATTAAAAACAGAACACTTTCTTCTTTTCTTCTGTCCTGTTTTTAATTTTTGGGGTTTTCTTATAAGCACAGGCTGTTCTCAGTCTCATTACACAGATGAAAGTGGTCTTGAACTCCTTCCTGATCCTCCTGCCCTTTGCTCCCAAGTTCTGTGATTACAAAGCATGCATTGATTCTTGAAGACTGTACTAGTTAGCTTTAACAGTCAACTTGCACAAGTCTAGAGTCATTGAAGAAGGAAACCTCAGTTGGGGCATTCCTCAGATCACATTGGCCTGTGGATGTGTCTGATGGGTATTGTTTTGATTGGTAACTGATTCAGGAGGGCCCAGCCCACTGTGAATCATACTATTCCTTGGGCAGGGGTTCCTTAGCTGTCTAAGAAAGCTAGCTGAGCAAGAACCTGGGAGTGCATTAGCAAACAGTGTTCCTCCATGGTCTCTGGTTCAAGTTCTTTATTGAGTTCCTGCCTATACTCTCTTTAATGATGGACTGCAACCTATAAAATGAAGCAAATATTTTCCCCCTCCAGTTATCTTTTGGCCAGAGTGTTTTATCATAGTAATACAATGAAACTAGAATAATCCTTACTGTGTACTAGGTATGTCTCTAAAGCATTTAAATTCATTGAAACTTTAAAACAGCTTTATGGTGGGTAATTATTATACTTTTCGTATAAATAAGGAGTTGAAAAAAAGGAAGCTGAAAAGCAAAATAGGTTTGTAAGTTTCTTGTTGGTCCTGTTAGTAAGTTGGTAAAAAAAGTTGGCATTAATTTGAAGACTGAGATTGGTAAAATAGAGGAAAACAAAAATCAATAGACTACAAAATTAGTTCTAAAGATTGTCCTTTGAAAGAACCAACTAATGCAACCAAATTCAAAGCAAGTCTGATTGAGGAGAAAAGTAAAGAAAATGCAAAAATAAACATTAGGAATTGAGAAGGAAAAAGTCAAAGATATGGGTTAGAGTTTAAATATTTATGGGAAGACTATACCCAATATTACAGCAATAGACACTATGATTTGAATGAAATGAATGATATAAAATATGAATGGTTGGGTAAAATATAAAATTAAAAATTGACTCTAAAAGGAGGATTTTTAAAAAGCCCACAAAGACCAATATTGATAGAAGAAATTTAAATATATTTAAGGATTTGTCTCTGAAAGTGGATGGCCCAGGTTTTGGGGTGAGAATACTCATTTATTTAACAAATATTGACTGATTTCTTGTTCAGAGGAAGGCAGTCCCCCGTACAGAACAAGTTGCTTCATCAGCAAGGTCACACATGCTATTCTTCGATGTTCTTGTTGCTCATGGAATGTGCTCTCCACTGCTGTAAATACTCTGGGAAATCCAAAGATCCTTAGCTTTCTTTGTGTTATGAACTTTTTAATTCAGAAAGTTTTTTTAAAATCCTTTCTTATCAAAATGCTCTAAAGTTTATACGTGTGTGTGTGTATGTGTGTGTGTGTGTGTGTGTGTGTGTGTGTGTAAACTTAATAGGACTACAAATAATACAAATTATGTAGAACTGGCTCCAGACAAAGGATACTTGACAATGGATCTCAGCTTAGCAATGCCTGCATATTCATTCAATTTTAATTTAGTTTTATAACTTCTTATAATAGACTGTGAGTGCTGCTCAAGAATCCCAGTTTTCTACTCTTCCATCCTTTGAGATGAACATATCACCTTCCTTTTCTACCTCAAATCACTCATGATTACTGATATTTTCTTTCTGCTCAGGAAAGTCCTTACTTTTTTTTTTTAATTTGAAAAAAATGATGCAGTTCAAAGAGCATGTTCTCCAGAGTCTATAACATATCAGCCCCTTGTCTCCATCTGTTAATCACTTGTTCTGCTCTCTTGTCATTAGAGATGGTTGCCCATGCTCCCGCCAAAGTGATCCCTTCCAATCATGTCTAGACTTTCTTTCATCTCTTTCCTATTCAAGAGGATGTATATTAGAATTCTCTTTCTCTCCTTCTCTACAATATTCTCTAGAGATTAGAAACAAATGTCATTTAAGGAAAAATTCTTTTTTCTCCATCTTTACGTGGCTTATTTTTTTGAATTTATTTTATTTTATTTTACAATATAGTTCAACTTTACATATCAGCCATAGATTCCCCCGTTCTCCCCCCTCCCACCCCACCCCCCTCCCCCGGCCCACCCCCCATTTCCATCTCCTCCAGGGCAAAGACTCCCCCGAGGATTGAGATCAACCTGGTGGACTCAGCCCAGGCAGGTCTAGTCCCCTCCTCCCAGGCTGAGTCAAGTGTCTCTGCTAAGCCCCAGGTTTCAAACAGCCAATTCATGCACTGAGCACAGGACCCAGTCCAACTGCCTGTATGCCTCTTAAACAGATCAAGCCAATCAACTGTCTCATCCATTCAGAGGGCCTGATCCAGTTGGGGGCCCCTCAGCCATTGGTTCATAGTTCATGTGTTTCCATTCGTTTGGCCACTCGTCCCTGTATTCCATCCATCCCTGGTCCCAACAACTCTTGCTCACATAAATCCTCCTCCTTCTCGCCAATTGGACTCCCGGAGCTCCACCCGGGGCCTGACCGTGGATATCTGCATCCAGTTCCCTCAGTCACTGGATGGGGTTTCTAGCACGACAATTAGGGTGTTTGGCCATCCTGTCACCAGGGTAGGTCAGATCGGGCTATTTCTCGACTATTGCCAGCAGTCTATTGTGGGGGCATCTTTGTGGATTTCTGTGGGCCTCTCTAGCACTTTGCTTCTTCCTATTCTCATGTGGTCTTCATTTACCATGAACATTCCTTGTGTTCCCTCTCTGTTCTTGATCCAGTTTGGATCTCCCGCTCCCCCAAGTTCTCTTTCCCTTGCCCCTCAACCTAGATGCCCTTCAACCGAAGAATGGATAAATAAACTGTGGTACATATACACAATGGAATACTACTCAGCAGAGAAAAACAATGACATCATGAGGTTTGCAGGCAAATGGAGGGATCTAGAAAAAATCCTCCTGAGTGAGGTAACCCAGACTCAGAAAGACGAACATGGTATGTACCCACTCATAGGAGAATACTAATTGTGGAACAAGGATGACTGGACGGCTACTCACAACACCAGGGAGGCTACCTGAAAAACAGGACCCCAAGAAAGACATGGGGATCGCCCAATGACGGAAAAATGGATGAGATCTACATGAACAGTCTGGACGTGAGTGGGGGTAATGAGGAAAAATTCTTGAGCTCTACTGTCGACTACATACTTTTATCTCTCCCAAGTTCAAAATTGTAGTTCATGGGTTAAAATAATAACTCTTAATATGTGATGGCAGTAGGAGGTGGGGCCTGGGCATGTGGTTAGGTTGTTAATGTGAATTCTTTGTCAGCCAGATTTCCTTTGATATGAGAAAATATTTGACAAAATCAACTTGAAGAAAAAATATGTTGGTTTATGATCTTTGAAGTTTGATTCACTAACTTGGAAATACTGTCTCAGTTCTTTAGTGTAGAGGAACATCATGGGGGGAACATGTGGAGACAACTTATTCATTTCTGACAGTAAGGACAAAAAGAGAGAAAGGAAGTTACAGAGATAGAATTGGAAAAAGGGCTATGGACAAAATATATTTTTAAATGCATATCTTCTGTGATCTCTTCTATCCAACTAATGCCCACAAACTAAAGTCTCCTCTGCCTCCAAATAGACTATTAGCTATGAATTTGTCAATGGATTAATCTATTGATGAACTTCGAGGTTTAATTTTTTAAACGTCCACATTTGAATCCTGTTGCATTAGTGATCAAGCCTTCAATACAGAAACATTGGAGGGACCTTCCCGATTTAAACCATAATGTTTCATTCATGGGATATAAAAAAGATCCTTGGAAAGCTCCTTTACTTCTTGATATTATGTGAGAAAATAAAGAGAGGATAGCCACTTACAGCCCAGGAAACATCCTCCTCAGACATCGAACATCCACAGCTGGTGAACACTGCTGGACCTTCAATTTTGATTCCTGAGTCTCAAGAACTGTTGCACCAGACAAACAAATGCTTGCTGTATGAGCGACTCAGTCTACAGTATTTTTTTTTTCTGACATTCAAGTAGACAAAGACCTCTTTATATCCCCTTCCAGGTTTCATACTATTATTCTCATTTACATAGAACATCTTTGAAAGAACCAGCTAGAAGTCCTGTTTCGAAGTTGATCGCTCCTGTAATTTATCATACATAACCAAATCAAGACAATCTAAAACTTCAGGAAAATTGCTCTTTTCAGTGTTGTCAGCAATCTGCACAAGGTTAACTCCAGTCATCAGTTCTCAGCCCTGGGTGCAATAGAACTCAGGAAGGACACGTGGTATGAAAGTAGGAAGGAGGATGGGAATGGATAGAAGTGAATGTGAGGGGTAGGGAAAAAAGAGTTAATACTATTTGTTTTAAAATGCCATAAGGAAACCTAATACGTTGTATGCTAATTAAAAACAATGCCAGTGACTGAAAATGATTGTTCAGGAAACATCAAAGAAGTGTAAGAGAATGGTGTCTATGGAGTTGTCTGATGCTAATTCTCCATGATCACAGGGCACATTGTTGTACCTGGCAGTATTTGGACACTTGACCTTTCCTTCTGGAAACACATTTATTTATGTAGCTCCAGACACAATCCTAGGTGTGATTTTTTTTCTCTATTGAGAAATGTTCTGTATCTGCTTTGTTGACTTCCAACAGAAGGAGTAGTCCTGGGCTCAGGAAAGGCATGTCCTTTCTCTATTTGTAGTGACTCCGTGGGTGTCTAGTCATGTGTTCTGATGATTCCCATGTTCACATACCCAACAGAGTTATCTCTTTTAATGTTTGAACTCATATGTTCAATGTAAAACTCAGGATCTTAATTTCTCCTCTCAAACTTGATCTGTTGTTCACTTTTCAGTATGCTTCCTTATCTCCTTCCCTGCTCCTGGAAATTCCATGCTTCAAGCTTCTCAGCATAAACCTTATAGTCATTCTTTCTTGCTCCTACTCACCTATCAACTCCATATAAAGTATTATCACATTATGATGCTCAATATAAAAGTGATTGCCTTATGTTACTATAGACTTCATTAAATTAATAACCTAACGTAGGCTCTGCATTTCTATTTCGCTGTCACTGCAACTGCTGAGAAATAATGATTTCAAGATCCAAGAATTTCAATACTGATATTTAGTACTTTTATCTACCTCTGCAGGGATGCATGATTCAGTATGTTAGTCTCATCCTCTTTTATGTGCTACAGTTCTCCAAAAGTTCTGCCATAAAATTGCATGGATGTCTGTGATTTTCCAACAAAATGCATGCTGTGTAATGTGTTTTTAGGAAGTTCAGAGTCTTAATTTCTATTATGATAACCTCTGACAACTTTAACCCCCACAAATATACAGGTTATTTATTATTTTATTTTATTTTATTTTGTCGTCTGTTGTTTTCAATTTTTGAGATTCAGTTTCATATAGATAGGCTGTCCTTGAAGCCAATAGCCATGGATGACCTTGAATTCTTTATATCCTTGGCTCCACCTCCAAAGTACTGAAATTTCAGGCACATGCCACAATACCTGGCTTTCTTTGAGTTTTTCAGTCACGGTTAGAAGTGTAATATAGTCTTGATGCCAAAAAAATTGAGAAACACTAGTCTAGGACAACATGTTAGGAGGCGTAAATATTTGCGTGTGATTAAACACAATATATTTAGCCTAAAAGTGCTGATCACAGTTTCTAGAGTAAACGTTAGAGTACAGTGTATGGAACTTACTCCGCACTTCAGTGCCTTAGCCTTTGGTTTGGAACATGCAATGACAGTGCAACCGTGAAAAGGGGAAGCTGACTGTCACCACAACCAGAGGGTTTTTTTTAAATTTTATTTATGTGTATTTCTGTATGCCACATGTGTGCAGTGGTTACATATGGTTGTGAGCTACCCAATATGTATCCTGGGAATGAAACTTGGGTCATTTGAAAGAGTGGGGTGTGTCTTTAAATTATAAGTCATCTCTTCAGCCCCACTGAGGAAATTTTTATGCGGTAGAGTATATACGACAAAATATATTTTGAGCAAGGTTCTGTCATGATTCTTATTTGACTCACTTCTGTCTCATCTCTCCCATAACTTTTCTTTACCAATGACAGATGCACCATATGTTCAAACATAAAAGTGCCAGCACAATACACAGACACACAGAACATAGACACACAGACAGACACACAGACACGCATAGGTACACACACACTATAAATATTATAAATCCGGTGTTTCTGTACAAAGATCATTGTATCTATATCTGTTTAGAAAAAAAGCAACAAAATGAGAAGTGATTAAAAGTAAGAAAGGTGAATTTGAGATACATTCTGATAAAGAATGCAGTTGAACTTAATTACTACTTACACAATGGAAGGGCCAGAAAATTCATAAACTGGTTAAGAGAACATGTTGATTTTAACCATTTTGGAATGAATGTGTCTTCCAAAATTCATGGGTTAAAATTCAATCTCTGATAAAATTTGGACTTAAGGACTTTGTTGAGGTAATTAAAGTTAAATGATGTCATAACAATGAAGAATTGATCTGGTAGAATTGAGTCACTATAAGAAGAGTGAAGAAAACTCTCTGTGCCATATGCCAACACAATAAGAAGATGGCAGTTGCCAAGTCAGGAAGAGACCAACTTGGGTGTAATCCATATCTTAGGCATCTAACCTTTATAACAGTAACAAAATTGATTTCTTCTGTGAAAGATGCTCAATCTACAATAGTTTTAAAAATGGCAGCCAGACCTAGCATATTATCACATTAGAGACAAGCATGTATGTGACAGAGAGGGGCAGTAAAGATGGATTTAAGGAGGAAATAATGAATTTCAAAACATTACTCTCCCATTTATATCAGTAGGAGAAAACCCCTCATAAATAACCTCCACCAGCATGCTTTTATGCTTTCCCAGAAAAGGCTTCTAATTAATCACTGCCCCCAAATATTTTCTCATCACAGGTAAATGTCATCAATGTCTATTGAGCATAATAACTAAAAATTGCGATGAATCAAAACAATATATATTTTACCACATTTGATAATCCTCAATTGCTCTTAAAGTTTTATTTCTTCAAATTAATATGTAAAAGACACATCCCAAGGGCAGGGATAGCACAAGAATGCTTCTGTTTTTGACTTGCGAAGACTTATTGATTCCTTCATTTTCTTCACTGTTGGGCCTGTGCTCGCCAATGCAGTCCCCTGTAGAGAGATTTCAGACAATTCCCAAATGTTTTTAAGAATGCTTTAGTGTGTAACTTCTGCCAGAATCTAATTAGCCAGGAAACCTGGATTTGGGACACATTCTTTTTAACTGGCTTCTTTTTTAATTTTTTCAAACCCTATTCTCAAAAGGACTCTTCAAAACATTGTCTTCATAATTATCCATTCTCTTTATTTTTGGCCTTTCCCATAATGGCTTAAAAATTCTTCTAAACAATAAGAACAAATGTTATAAACAAACTCTTTCACAGACTTTTTCTTCACACCCTCCTTCTCTTCCTACACGCTGAATTAAACAAAGACAATACCTCACAGAGCAGATTTTTGTCAAGCAAATACAGAAACCATAAACCTAAAATAACCAAGACATGGGCCAACTTGCCACAACTTATCGATACATTGAGGTTTTCAAAATGACTTCTCTGTCATACCCAAAGGAAGCTGATCCCATTAGCAACAAGCCAGTCTGATGGAATAAAGGCTGTTGACCATTCCAGCAGCGGTTCTGCCCACAGAAGAATGTAGCATGCTACAAGTGGAATTTACCCTTTGGCCTTTCGCTCCCCCACTTCTCAAACCAAGAAGCATTGTTTGCCCTGTGAGGCCAGCTTTTCCACCAGCTGAAAGGGGCTGTGGCTTATTATTAAAGGATCTCAAACAGTTCTAGAAATACGGAGGTTTTTTATTATTTTTTTTATGAAGATAGAAGAAAAAGGAGTTAACTTTGCCAGTTTTCAAGAAAATAAAATTTCCAATCTTCTCCTCAACTTCACTTTACATTTTGATGTTTTGACTTCCAGAACATATTAAAGACTATAAACTCGTTGGTTCTCAGTCTTTTGAGTTCTACTTCTTTTTATGAATTTCCAAAGGTCACTTACCTTAAATGAAATTAATAATTAAAACATTTGTAAATATCTTTACCATTCCCCAAAATAAATTTGTTATGCCAAAACCAAAAGTCTAGCAGTTAGAAGAAAGACATTTGTTCTCTGAAAGAACAAAGAACATTGACTGGTCTGTTATAAAATAAAGCATAGAAGTAAAATCAAATATAAATATAAAATACAAAAAGAGGAGTAAGAAAATGTCAAACATAGATGCTTGAGTGTATTGAAGCCAATCAATCTGCAGAAAATGACTGAAATTTTTAACATATGTTTATCATTATCACATGTTATGCAAGGATTTGCCTTCACCCTGCAAACATTACCATTTTACTTCTTTTTGTATTAAAAACATGAAAGAATAAAATAGAATAGTTTAAAATAGGGACAGAAGGAGGAAGGTGGCGAGAGAATCAAACACCCCTTTGTATCTCCCGAAACCCCTGTAAATGCTGAACAGTTAGCTCCCCCTGGTTTGAATGGCAACAGTAGAAGATTGATAGGAGAAAATGAAATGGCTCTCTACACAGTGATGGGGCGGGGGTGGAGGGGAGAAGAAGCAGGATTAGAAAGAGCTAAAATGCCAAATGTGATCTTCTCAGTTTAATCAACTCAAATTTCAGATTAAGATCTGGGGTTTATTTAATTCCTCTTTGTTGAGGCAAAAGAACAGAGTTCTTGTCAGAATTTGCTCTGTTTTCTTGTCTTTAGTTAAATGATAAATGTTGTATATATCCTGCTTTATTTTCTCACTGTCTGCCCAAAATTCTACAATAAAGAGTTAACTAAATATATTCATATAAAAAGCATTTCATTTGAATTTTAGAGCAAGATTGTAGTTAATTCACTTTTAAATGCTGCAAACTTTCTTAATTGTAAGAAGTAAAATTGAAATTTACATATGATATATGATATGTTAAACAGAGACAGATATAGAAAACAAGAACAATAACAACAAAGACTCAAAAAGTATTGCTAACCTTCCCTGATCTGTTCAGAAGTTGAGTGCGACATCAAAAATGAGGAGTATTGCTAGTTAAGTATTCTGTGCTCCCTGTGACCACAGGAGGAATAAAGGCAGAAGACACTGGCCTGTCTCCTTAATTATTCAGTTTCAGTGTAAATGACATACCATATTTACTGCAGCCAGAAATGAAATCCTTCCAGCCACACCCACTCTTTTATCCCATTTCAAGAGTTCCTAGGCACCTACCGTTTTCCAGAGAGTCAAAGTCAGTTCAGAAAGATGGAAAGTTTCCAGCTTTTGCATTCTTCCAAGTGGCCTGAGTTTCTAGGACTCTCTAGGTAGGTGATATTTTTCGTGGTTGGTCGTGCCAAAAAAGTGTGCAAAGAGATACATGGAGAGTGAAGTGTGTTCACTTCTTATCAGCTTCATCAACTTCCTATTTGCATAAAGGCCACAAATTTAATTATTATGCACTGAATTTTGAAAATATGTACAACCACATAAGTCACAGCACACTCAGGACACAGAGCATTTCTGTTGCTCCAAATGTCACTTGTAGTTAGTTCTCTGTGGTCAATTCCTTCCTGCATCCAACCACTGGCAATATTTGTTCTTATCTCTATCTTCTTCTATTTTTAGAATTTCATATAAATGAATAAAAATGTTGCTTTTTGTTTTTAGCTTATTTTCACTTAGCATAAAACATGTTCCATTATATTGAATTGATTGTTCACTTATTCACCCATCACTATAAGCTCTGATTTTCATCTACTACCAATGAAGCTTTCAGGAACATTAGAACTCCTATGTAGACATGCTTCATTCCTTTTAGTATAATGTCTCTGAATGAATGGCCATATGGTAAAGTAATGCATATTTAATTTAACAAAATTTTGTCAAAGCTCTCCTTTTACTAGCTGTTACCATTTCACATCTTGCATTTTTCTGAGTGTATCTGAGTTCTAGGAGCTCTACATTCTCAACACTTGGACAATTTTCAAATTTTAGCCACCAAGTGATATTATGAACCAAATGTATGTATCTCCTGAAAACTCATTCCCTGGAATCCTAATCCCCAGTGGTATGGTGCTGAGACCATAGGGCTACACTCTCAAATGGACATTGCCCTCATAAGATGAGGAAGAAACTTTAGAGACATCTCTTCTCCCTCATTGTGAAGAGACAAGGAGCGCTATTCACCTGGAAGAACACTCACCAAAAACCAAGTCTACTGTCTTTATTTGGGTTTTCCTACTCTCTAGAACTGTGAGGAGTAAATGGTGTGAAGTCATTAAGGCTTACTTGAAGTTCATCATGGAAGTATCTATTCAACCCTTTCCCTCCTATTTGCTTAGTTTTTTACAAATGGTGTTTGATACTGTCAAAACTAATTTGTTCTTATTGTAAATAAATATTCAGCTATTCAGAACTATTTTTTGAAAACAAAGTATTCTCCCCCATTGAATTACTGTGACTTTTTTCATACATTTGTGATATGTGAGTAACTTAATTTCTGATTTCTGTTCTATCCCCGTCATTTAAGGATCTGTGCTTTGAGAACAATACAGTGTCTTTGTAAATTGCAACATTCATCCAAGACTGGAAATTGGGAATGTCCTCCAACTTTGCTTTTTTTAAAAAAAGATTATTTTCAGTTCTACTAAGTTTTGCATTTCATATACATTTTTAGAAAATTTCTATAAATATTTTCTTCACTTTTGACCAAGGCTTTATAGAAATCTCTTTGTCCAAGTTTTCTTTCCTTTCAGCAATGTTTTGTAGTTGTCAGTGTTTGAATATTGCAGGTATCCTAATTATATCCACAACTATGAAGTTTATGTAATATTTAAAAATCTAAATTTGTATTTCCAATATATTGGCATACTACTACTTTTTTGGTGTGTGATTTGAATTCATGCTGTTAGAACTTAGCAAATTGACTTTTTTTTTTAGTGTACATGAACAATGAAAAATAAGCCGGACTATTTTAAGACAGGTTACTTTGCCCCCAAAATCAAGGAACATCAAGGAAAGAGAAGGCAGAAAGAGTGTAAGAGCCAGAGGATGGGGAGAAGTGGTATGAAATGTTGTCTTCTGGACACGACACAGCTGTAACACTCATGAACTACTTCAGCTATCTACATTCACAATACTTGCAAAGGATCAAAATAAGATTAGTCAATTAGCAATAACTGGACTTAGTGCATTGCAAAAATATAAGAAGACACAGAGGTGTGGGGAAGGTAGATAGTAGGGCAAATCTGGGGTAGATAAAATCAATATACATTGTATACATGTATAAAATTGTCAAAGAATAAAAAGATACAAAAACAAATAAACCAATAAAAAGGTAGATAAGAAAGAGAGAGAGAGAGAGAGGAGAATATTTGATTAATTTGATGTATGTTGTGATGTAATCAGAGACTTAGAAATTTTCTCATCAAGTTGGATTTTGAAGTCAGGTTTAATTGGTCATAAAATGACTAAAGTAGCTCCATACATCATATTAAAACATAATATTAACACACACACACACACACACACACACACACACACACACACACACATTCACATACACACTCACACTCTCACACACACAGGAAATCTATATGAGAAAATATCTCTGCTGATGGCACTTTATGAGACATCTACCAAATGCTATTGTGGCCTAGGGCAAATACATCAGCATCCCTTAGTATGCTCATTCTGCTTGTTTTCTTAGAACTTTTTGAAAGGTTACCATACAAGTATATACTCTGTGTTGATCACATTCCTGTCACCCCAGCACCCTTCCCCCTTCCTCCTTCTTCCTTGTTAGTCCCAATTTCATGCTAGACAGGTTTTTTTCTTCTTCTACTTTCACTTCATATATACACACATGTGATCTTTTGAATCCATATCAAATCTATAAAGCACAAATGAAGTCTTTTTTTTTCAGAATATGGACAGAAATCGTGCTTGTTTTCAGATCCCAGTTTCCTGGTAGCTTGATTTCCATCTTCAACACTCATATTTTGGGGATGACTACTGGTTATGGTTATGTGAGCTTCTTAGAAAAAACAGAGTTGGTTTTTGTTTGGTTGGTTTTCTAAAGGCAATCAACTATTTCTTAAGAACTGAAAGTTTCCATCCTATAGGGAATCTTGTTAGGATGCAGGAAGTTCTAAAGATTGACTCCTTAAAATTCAGGAAATTCTAAAAGGATGATCAATGGGACTTAGTATATTAGTCAGGTTTCTCTAGAGTCACAGAATTTATAGAGTGATTCTCTCTAAATATAGAAAGGGGATTTATTAGAATAACTTACAGGTTGTGGTCCAGCTAATCCAACAATGGCTGTCTATTTAAGAAAAAAATCCCTCATAGATGTACCCAGCCTCTTGGGTTTTAGTTAATTCTGGATGTAGTCAGGTTGATAACCAAAAATAGCCATTACACTCAGAAGTTCCTGCAAATGATTATCTATAAAAGATCTTTCTCAGAGTTATGTAAGTTACAGGAATGCTGAATTTACTCAGACCAATCAACCTGCCTGGAAGATACTCCAGTTGCCTGTATATTGTGCAGAGATCTTGTGCAGGGTTTCAGGTTTCATGAGCTGTAACTCATGTTGGGGTGAGCTTTGAGAGATGCAGATGCCTTTGAGTCATCCATATTCCTGTAAGTAACTTGAGAAAATTCAGGTTTACCAAACTGGAGTTTGGTGGTGACTTTATTCTGTCCTGTTGCCATTTCTCTACCTAGAATGTTTGTTTCCCTCTCTGGAGAAAAAGTTTCAGGATTATTATGTAGGATTTTTGCTGTTGTTGTTTTTTTAAAATTGGGTTGAGGCTATTTACATTAATGAGTTATTATTGAAAGTAACAAGTTACTTCCTAGGATTTTGATTCTGGTTGACTGGATTACTGATATTTATTTTCTCCTTTCCTCTTAGTTCTGGGAGTTGCCCTGCTGAACTTGATTGATTCTTCTCAGATCTTCTTGGCTCATCTCTTCCTCTCACAGAGTGTAATCTTTAATGTGATCTTGTGAATGAGGCAACTTTTCTTCTTCCTCCCAGTATTGTATTCCTTTGAGGATTTTCATCAGTTCATGTTTGGTTGTTGTGAAGTACCTTGATTTGTGATTATGTAGAAATACCCTCTTTTCATTTTCAATTTTCAAATATAATTTTTTCTCGGTTGACAGTTATTTATATTCATGGTTTAAAAGATACTGTTCCATGACTTTGGCTCTCAAAGTTGCTAATAAAAATTCTGAAAGTAGTGCCGGGCAGTGGTGGCACACGCCTTTAATCCCAGCACTCTCCCAGCACTTGGGATGTAGAGGCAAGGGGATCTCTGTGAGTTTGAGGCCAGCCTGGGCTACAGAGTGAGTTCCAGGAAAGGCGCAAAGCTACACAGAGAAACCTTGTCTCAAAAAACCAAAAAAAAAAAAAAATTCTGAAAGTAACTCTGATATTCTTGCTTTTGTATATGGGTTGACATTCTTTTTTTATAGCTCCTGGTATGATTTTCATTTGGTTGATTGTTCTTTTTATTTCCATAATTTCTGTTTAGCTATTCTCAGAATTTCAATTTTCTTTTGTACAATCTTTTTTCCCCATAATTTGTGCTTTCTTCTTTAGTTTGCTAATGCTTTTGCATTCACTTTGAACACTGTACTGTCAAGGTCTTAAACAGATTTCTTAAGATTGTGCAGCCAATTTTTTGAGTCTTCTACATAGTTATTCATTTTTTTAAATAAGGACTCTGAATTCTTTCTCAGAGACTATCTCAGTGATTATGACTTTCATTGTAGGGGAGTTGAGGGGTTTGGTATGGGTCGCAGTGCATTTTTATCTTGTGTTCTTCATGCTTCTTTGTTGTGTTTTATGAATCCTGTTGGGGTGGATATGTTTTTTAGTTTTAACTGTCCTTTTCCTAACTCTGGCAATTTGTTTTGTTTACTGTCATGTTTTACAGGAGTGTCTTCACTGGGGGTTGAATTTACTATAGTTATTAGTTAGGTACCTCTCATTTATTTATTGTCAGGTTGGGTTTTCGAGTTCTGGGTTTTCACTAGTTACAGAAAATATTTTTGCATTACTCTTGTATTCCCACTATGACTTTGAGATAGCATTGTTGTGGCACTTATTAGAGAGGACATGGTTTCTGGTTTTTGTTAAGTGTAGGGAATCAGCAGTAAGTAGTAAAATGAAGAAATCTTCTAGGGAGGAAAAGTGGTGTACAGTATGAGTGAGAAGATAAGTGTTTGGGTAGCAGATAGGAGAGTTAGAAGGGAAACTATTATAGGTGTAGAGAGAGATATGGAAGAGAAGATTTATAGGTGTGGAAAAGTTAGGGACAGTGGTGAGACAGAGGTTAAAAAAAGAGTGGCTTAATAATTAGTGTACAAGATTACAAATGATTACCAAAAGTAACCGTTTAGAACTAGGCAGTGGTGGTGCACACTTGTAATCCCAGCAATAGGGAGGCAGGGGCAAATGGATTTCTGAGTTTGAGGCCATCCTGGTGCACAGAATGAGTTCCAAGAGGGCCAAGGCTACAGAGAAACCATGTCTTGAAAAACCAAAAAAAAAAAAAAAATTTAGAAAGAGAAACTTAATTAAAAACGTTACAATGTTATAAAAAACAAGACTAAACATAGATAAAATCCATAGACTAATCAGTCAACCAGCTGACCAACAAATCAAATAAATGGTAAAACCCTGCTCTGGTTTCTACATTTGTTCTTCATTAACCAAGAACCCTACAAAATTCCTAGAACTACACCTTCATGAAATTCAGTCTTGGAGAATATTTCTGTTAACTTGTGAGTTGGGTATTTAAGGAGATCTTGGTTTGGTAATGTGGTTTGATGGGCAGGGATAGAGCTTGGTATACACTGGCTTTGCAGGGCAACTAGCATGGCTGGAGCTTCCTAGGCACTGATCCATTTGAGTGACCAGTGGGGCTGGAGTTTTCTCAAGGACTGATATCTTGTGGCCAGAGACAGGGTTGAGTAGAAGCTACAAATGAGAGAAAGCTTGTAATATTTTTGTTTCTGAGACTGGCTTAATTAACTTATATAACTATCCTCAGTTAGATCTATTTCTTGCAAATGACATAACTTCATTTTTCTTTACAGAAGAAAAAATTGAAGCTGTATATATGCCATGATACATTTTCTTTATCCATTTCTCTGCTATTGGACACCTTGGCTGGTTCCATAACTTGGGCATTGTGAATGATGTTGCTATTAACACTGATGTGCAAGTAACTCTGTGATATGTTTACTTAGAGTCTTTTGGTCAATATCTAGGAAATTATATAGTTAGGTCATATGGAAGATCTCCTTTTAACATTTTTTGGGAAACCTCTTTATTGACTTTCATAGTGCCTGGACCAGCTTGCATCCCCACTAGCAGTGTATAGGGGCTCACTTTTCTTCACATCTTTGTCAGCATCGGTTGTTATTTGTTTTCTTAGTGACTCTCATTTTGAATGGGATGAGAGGTACTCAATGAAATTTTTAATTTAGATTTATCCAACGGCTAATGAGATTGAACATTATTCATATGTTTATTGTTATTTCACTCTTTGAGAAATCCCTGCCCATTTATACTAAATGGAGAAAATACTAATTAAGAATAAGACAAGGATGCTCACTTTCTTTATTCTTATTTAATATTGTACTATAAGTCCTTGATTAATAAAATAAGCAAAGAAAATGAATGAAAGGAATTCAAATAGAAAAGGAAAATGCAATGTATTCTTATTTGTAAATGATATGATTTTCTACATAAAAGACTTGGACAACAATACCAGCAAATTCTTATAGCTTTAAGACGTTTTCAATACTGTGGCAGTATGTGAAATTACACACAAAATCAGTAGCCTTCTTACATAATAATACCATACATGTGGAGAGAGAAATTAAGTTATAATCCCATTTACAATTGCTTCAAAAACTTCCTTGGAATGATCTTATCCAAAGAAGTGAAAGATCCAATGAAAACTTTAAACTCACGTGGATATACAAAAGACCATGGATAGACAAAAGAACCTTGGGAAAAATAATGCTCACCACACTTGGTTTAAAGTTATAGTATAGATCATAGTGATGAAAATAGCATGGTGCTAGAAGAAATTAAACTGGCAGATACCTAGAGTAGAAGACTCAGATAGAAACTCATGCACTCTTGCAGCTATAGACATAGTCATTTTGACAAAAATGCACATTGGAGAAAATATTGATTCTTCAACTTATGGTGTTTAGAAAATTGTAATACCACATATAAAAGACTCCAACTACATCACAAATTGTCATCTGTTATTAAGAAGCAACTTCCAATAAATTAAAACTCTAACATAAGACCTGAAGCTCTGTTAAAGCAATCAGCAGAGAAAACACTTCAAGATACAGGCACAGGCAAGGATCTTCTGAATTGGACACTAGTTGCTTGGGGAATTATGCTAACAACTGACCAGTGGGACCTCACATGTTTAAGAAGCTCATGTGTAGCCAAAGGAACAGGTATTCCAATAAAGAGGCAGCCTATAGAACTTTGGGGAAAGTTTTGATAATTATGTACATGATGGAGATTAGATCTAGAATATGCAAACAACAAAATACTAAATAAGAAATCAAATAGTCCAATGAATAAATGGGGTAATGAATGTGTGTTTTGTATAACCATAGTGGAGATGAAGAATCCTCACAGCTGACTTTCATGAATCAAGATTCCTCCACTGGGTCTAAGAATTACATAGCCTCTTCCTAACCACAATTAAATGTGGTCATACTCTCTTCACAAGGAGCAGTGGTCAGGGTGGGGAGTGGACAACACATGTGTAATTGATAAGATAGCTTTTCAGGTTTCTAGTAATTTAAAGGATGCTTTCATATGCTTTTACTTACCTTCTCAGAGAGTGATTTAAAAACATTTAAATGTACAGATCACTGTTATGAGATGGTGTGGTATCTTGTTAATCTCTGTAGTCATTACTTGCATCCAAATGTTAACAGACTTATCAATAGAATCAAAGGTCAAGTACAGGGTAGCAGTGATTATACAGAAATTATTTTAGAAAGTAAGACACATAACCTCTGGGATCCACTATTCTGTTAAGGCCTCATATATTTTGAAACTCATGTTTGCTCTTATTTGAGCCCAACAATATCAAAGGGAAAATATCTCATTTCTGTTATTTTTTGGAACTATTAATAGTGATTAAATGAGTAAGAGATTTTATCTGTAATCTTTAAAGAAAGAAAGACATTAAAGTATCTGAGTAGAAACTAGCCAGTTAACACACTAAGGAGAAATTAAGGTTGGAATACTGTTCACTGATCTCTTAAAATAGAGACCCAATCTGAAAGTGCTCAGCATTCCAAAGGACACTTAATTAAACATCAATTCAGAATAAGAATTGAAACAAGAATTTATAGAGTTCTTCTGTAAAGTTCTTGTCTAACTAGAAATCATAGTATTTTGGCTACATAGAATTCTGTTCATGGAATGTTCCTCCATCTTACAAATACCTTATACCTAAAACCTTTACTAGAACCCTTGAGATTGAAAGGTTAATACTTTACATTTGAAAAATGAGTACAGTAAATAAGACTATCTTGTGTTCAACTTCATATCTTTATTTCTATAATAGCTTTAGAAAAATCATATTTTCTGATATCATTCACATGATATTTAAATACAGATACATATTGTATATATGTACATACAAATACAGATACACAGTGTGTGTGTGTGTATGTGTGTGTGTGTACATATGTATTTCACTGTGACCCAGTAGACACAAAAGTCACAAGCTGTAGGAACAAAACCAAACCTGGTCATAAAAATGCTTCATTTTCTTCATATTTGGGAGATAAAGAGGGTTTCTAGGAATAATTATTCATGTGTTTGGAGCTGAGTTAAGACAGTGTCACTAGCCTTATCCAGTATCTGTCACCAGCCAACACTGGGACAAATGGGAACAACTTTTGTGCATTGGAACATATGTCAGCAGATTTTTAACTATACCTGAGCCTTTTGACTAAGGAAACACCCATTACACAAGTAGCCTAAAATGAAGAGGATGGGGTCTAGGTCTCTGGATCTAAATGATGAGACAGTATCCTAAGGCATCAAAGAGGACCTCTAGGATACAGGAGACAGAACCAAGGACTGAATTAAAAGAATCAATGATTGCATTCCCTAAGAAGAGAAGGTGAAAGTTGATATTAAATAGAAAATTATAGTTATCTACCATTTAATCCCTTCCCAGATTCCTAGCTATCGTAACTATTTCAAATTGTGCAATAAAATATATTCACAATGAAGTAAAAATTTCACTGAGAAATCTCAGAACAACTTGTGCATTATTACCAAGCAGATCAGTGTGTTCAGACATCATGCACATTTTCACAGGAAGAGTCTGTGGAAATTGCTAGAGGCAAATGATGCTTTTCCCACCCTTATCTGACTCCTGTCCTACTCATCTTCCTTTCTGAATATAACAAATATAGTAAAGTTATACAAAACAATAAAAATTAAACCACTCCATCCTTGAAGTCTTGGAATATCAACCTTTGTTCTTTTTCACTAACTTTATATAAACGTCTGTCAATATTCCCAATTACCTCAAAACTAGCATAATATAAAATGATAGTTTTGCTTTGTTTTGAGGCTCTGAGGTAATGGACATTTTTGTCTACTCTTTCCTTTTTAGAACTTCCAATTCCCTTAGCTTGTGTTACTCACAATTTTCTTGTTGACCTCAGTGCAGTGTCTTTTACCTCTCTCCTAGGTTAGTCTTCATTGCACCTTATGTAACATCAGGAAGCAACCTGGCTTCCCTTACATA
>CABHPP010142362.1:0-10885 GCA_902168425.1 Peromyscus attwateri | reverse complement strand
ACTGTCTGCAGAGCAGAGGTGAGACTTGGGATGTCCAACCCTAAACGTGGGTCTTTTGATAAAGGCTAACTAATCTATAGATGAGGGATGCTATCAGCGTCTCCCATTATTCTTTTGGAAAAGAGTGTGAACTAAAACTCCTGAAAAGAAGCTGTTTCTGCAGAGACTGACGAGTAGAATTTCAGTACTGTGGAGAGTTTGGAATGTTACAGGTCTGGATTCTAACTCCCTTCTCTTGGACTACTGTTAGCCTCCAGAACAGCCATTCCTTGCCCACCTCTGTGTTGGAACTAACATTCTGTGACTAACAGATAAAAAAACCTTTGGAATCAGCCGGGAGGTGGTGGCGCACGCCTTTAATCCTAGCACTCGGGAGGCAGAGGCAGGCGGATCTCTGTGAGTTCGAGGCCAGTCTGGTCTACAGAGTGAGTTCCAGGAAAGGTGCAAAGCTACACAGAGAAACCCTGTCTCGAAAAAACAAACAGAAACAACAACAACAACAAACAAACGAACCCTTTGGAATCTATGAATGTGGCGCACCCACTGGCTTCCACCAGCCCCAAATCTAAGATGGCCGCCAGGTCGCATCTTAGGCTCATAGCCAAGCCAAGCTTCCCCCAACTTGCTGTAGCCCTCTCTGATGTACCCACCAATGTATTTTTTTTAAAGATTTATTTTATTTATTATGTATACAGAAGAGGGCGCCAGATCTCATTACAGATGGTTGTGAGCCACCATGTGGTTGCTGGGAATTGAACTCAGGACCTCTGGAAGAGCAGTCAGTGCTCTTAACCTCTGAGCCATCTCTCCAGCCCCCACCAATGTATTTTTAAACTTGTCTTGATGGACGATTTCCTTTTCCTGTAAAACTATAAAAACTTAACGAAACTGCTGCTACCACACTGGAACATGGGGTTTGGGGTAACCTAATCTGTGTATGGCTGTGACCATGACCAGGCAATGGTCATAAAAAAAATGGCTCCAGAATAAACTACCTCCTATTCCCTTTAAGATGAAAGCTGGTTTTTGTGTTGACAATAATTTCCTTAACTGCTAATTCAAACTGATGTTCCATTAAGAAGTAACTTGGCTAATATGAAACAATAGAAAAATAACAAGATGATAAACTCTAACCTATTAAAACATGGACTTTTTTTTAACACCTGGGAAGTAAAGCTATTTTTGCTTCCCTCCTAAGTGCACTATCTTCTAAGACAAAAAAGTTTACACGTGACCACTAATTTTTGTGAAAACAATGGGAATAAGTAAGCTTAAGCACAGGAAAAAAAAATTACACTTCAAATGTCTTCCCTATGTCAGGCATTCGACCACATTGAAAATTAAATATCCTCTGTGTGCTGGATACAGAGGGGAATTTCATGACTACATCTATTAACACGATCTAACAGTCTTCTTAAAGCTAGTTTACCACCCCCTTATACAGAGCACAGTGTCCTTAAAACCCACAGGATGTAGTGTTTCTGACACACGTATGTCAATCGCTGGCATCCATGAGTCTGTTGTCTGTTACTACGGTTTGCTATCATGTCTCTGTATTTGTCATAATGACCCTTTTGAAGTCTTAGTGCCTTAACGCCTCTCCTCTGCCCTCCCTATGAAAAGAGCATTCACCATGTGGGCTCCAGGGATTGCAATCAGGTTATCAGGTTTAGCAGCAACCATCTTTACCCACTGAACCCTCTTTTTGAGACAGGGTCTCACTGTGTTGCCCAGGCTTGCCTTGAACTCCTGGTCCTGCTGCCTCAGCCTTCTGAGTATCTGAGATCACATGACTGTGGCACGAGGCCTGGTGTGGTCCATTTTTCAGGAGCAAGAAAGACCCCATGACTCCCTTTATCCCACCCCTGTCTGTTGCCACTTTCCTGAAGAAGGGGTACTGAGTTGTTCAGATAAAATGGCTACTTTTAAAAAAAAAATCAAGGCAAGTGGGGTTGGGGACTTAGCTCAGGGGTAGAGTGCTTGCCTAGCAAGCGCCAGGCCCTGGGTCTGGTCCTCAGCTTTAAAAAAATCAAGGCAAGGGATTCTTCTATTTCTGCCATGTCTGCTGTACTCTTTGAGGTTATGAAATAAATTAGCATTTTATTCTAAGGAAAATCAATTTTGGTAGGGCATATGCATGTCAAGGTTATGAATGATTAGTATTTGAATCCAAATACAGTTTAAGCTGGGTATGGTGGTGCTGGGGTGGTATTCTAGCAGTTAAGAGAAAGATGCAGAAGGATCCAGGATTCAAGATCAGCCTTGGCTACAGAGCAAGTTTGAAGCTAGCCTAAGCTACATGAGACCTTGTCTCAAGACAACCAAGTAATAAACAAAAATACTAAGTATAGTTCTAATCACAAAGTATTGTGATATAAATCTGACTTTAGGGAAGTTATAATCAAAAACAAGCACTGGACTGAGGCTGAAACTCACTGGCGAGTGCTTTCTCAGCATGCGTGAGGTCCTGCCTTAGTTCCCCAACACCACACATGCAAAACAGCAGGACCTGGAAACCACCACATAACACCAGGCATCCTTTCTGGAAGTTAGGGGAATTCCTACCAACCACTGTTATGCAACAACACTGCATCCAGTCCAACGTCTTTGTAGGATACTAGTTTAGAGCAACTTGAGCATCCCTATTAATGCACAACAATCTATTAATACATTTCAGCAACCCCCGAGTAAATCACTCATGTGCTTATCAGCAATTACCTCTGTTGTAGATAAAAATGAAAATATATATGACTTGGCATCACAAGATCATGAAAATGAAAATAGAACATTCATGATTTTTTAAAACAGATTCATTTATTTTTTTTATCATGTGTGTGTGTGTGTGTGTGTGTGTGTGTGTGTGTGTCTGTCTGTCTGTCTGTCTGCCTGTCTGTCTGTCTGAGGATATGTGCATGTGAATGATGGTGCCCATGCAGGTCAAAAGAGGATGTTGGACCCCCTCCCCCCCCCCACTAGAGTGACAGGCTGTTGTGAGCTGCCTAACATGGGTGCTGAGACTCACACTCAGGCCCTCTCCAGCCCAAACTTCATTTGTGGTTGATTCCTGGCCTCTTAGAGGGGCAGTGGCCCGGAAATCATTCTTTGAGGAATGACCGTTACAATCTACAGAGAAACAATAAATAAACTTCCCTGAGTGTAAACGTGGTTTTGTAATACCGAGGGGGGAGGGGAAGATAAGAGACACCAGGGGTGCAGAATCAACAGATTATTGCTTCTATGGGAAGATAGAAAGTGGAAGGAAAAACCTAACTTGAAGTTTCAGTTTTTGTTGGGCGGCAATGGATAGTGGAGGATGTGCCCCCAGCTGGCCTTGGATGAAAGCAGGGTGGTAGAAGACCCTACTTCATTTCAAACAACACACTTAAAGTACAAGTGGGTACGGGTGGTAAGCAGCTAGATCCTGGGGTCCTTCAGGTAGAGGCTAGAGCTACAGTTCAGAAAAGTAAAACATTCATTCTGTAATTTCATTTCTTTAGCATTTACAACAGTAAATAGGAATTCCAATTTTTTTTTAAAAAAAGAATCCATTACTCTTTCAGCTAGAACTGCAAACAACAAAGCTTTGGGAGGGTAGAAGTCAGAGCTAAGCAACAAAGCACAATTCCAAATTTATAATGAGAAATTCGCCGGGCGGTGGTGGCGCACGCCTTTAATCCCGGCACTCGGGAGGCAGAATCAGGCGGATCTCTGTGAGTTCAAGGCAAGCCTGGGCTACAGAGTGAGTTCCAGAACAGGCTCCGAAGCTATACAGAGAAACCCTGTCTCAAAAAAAAAAAAAAAAAAAAAAAAAGGAAAAAGAAAAAGAAAGAAAAAAGAAAGAAAAAAATTCCCAGCAAAGGAAATTTACACTGCCTAACTTGTGGAAATTCGTTTAGTTGCTCAGCCATCTCTTTAGAATATGCTTAATTTTTAAGGAAACTGCTAACCCGTTTTCCACATTTGTTTATCTGTTTTCCATCTCCACCATCAGCCTGGAGAAGTGGTTCTCTGCAGCATCCTTGAAATCACATGCTGTGGGCAACCTGGTTCATCTAACCCTTTGAATAGGTGTGTGTGCAGTGATGTGTCACGCTTTGAATTTTCATTTTGGTAGTAACTAATGTTGTTGAATTCATGTGCGATTCATACATTACTTGGTGGCATCTGTAGAAATACCCTGTCCCTTCAAATGTATTTTTTTCTTATTGCTGAATTTTTTAAAGTACTTTAACGGGTACCTGCATTGTAAGTAAGCCTTTTCTGTCATGTGGCTTATCTCGCCAACATCAACTTTGGAAGAGTTTTTAATTATCACTAAGTCTAATTTATAAATTTCTTTTATGGGTTATGTTACTTTTAGTCCAGTGATTTTTCTGCTCTGTTTCCTTTCAGAAATTTTATAGTTTTAAGTTTCACATTTAGGTTTATGATCTGAGTTATTATATGCATCTATCACTCCAAATCCACTTTTCACATATGGATACACATAAATACATACAATTTAAGTTTAGTAAAGTAACCAGAAATAAAACTGTAATCTGGAATGAAATAGCAACTTCTCTATGGTGAATGCACTAAGGTGGTTCCAGATGTGTCTACTCTGGCAGGATTATTGGGATGAAACTAAATTGGTTTGAAATATAGTTGAGCTGTGGCTGGCTGTGTTGTGGGGTTTTTTTGTTTGTTTGTTTGTTTTTGTTTGTTTTGTTGACATTGTTTTCCACTCTTCAATATCATAGGCATGAGGGACCTCCTTTCAGCAGACCCTGCAGTATGAGAACCATTACTATCTACCTGGGTGTCAGGCCCTATTACTTTTCAGAACTGGAGGTGAATGCATTTGCTACCGTAGGGACAGAATGCCAGCCTAATTAATGAGTTGTGGTGTGTTGTCTTTGTTCTTCAGGGTAGCCTCTGCTTCTATCAGGGAAGGCAGGGAAGGTCCCTTGCACACATACTGGTCACCCATCTTCAGGCCTTTGGAGGACAGCTTTCCTACGCCCCCATGAAGGATTTTCACAGAACATTGAAAACAGTTCTTTTTTTTTTTGTGATTGTTTTGGTTTTTCGAGACAGGGTTTCTCTGTGTAGCTTTGCGCCTTTCCTAGAGCTCACTTGGTAGCCCAGGCTGGCCTCGAACTCACAGAGATCCGCCTGCCTCTGCCTCCCGAGTGCTGGGATTAAAGGCGTGCGCCACCAACGCCCGGCTGAAAACAGTTCTTATAAGTGACAATTTTGTACTATTTTTCACTTTGACAAGGTTTTGATGTAGTATGTATTCACAAATGTAGGAGAAATAATTTTTAGATTTTTTTTTCTAATCAAGGTTTCTCTCTCCCTACAATGTATGGAGAAGATGAAAGAGGTTTCAGAATTTTATATTGGTGGGACTTTTCTTTATTATACATTGCCATTTTTACTAGAGAGATGTGGAGCCAGGCATGGTGGCACATACCTTTAACCCCAACACTCAGGAGGCAAAGGTAGGTGGAGCTCTGTAAGTTAGAGGCCTATGTAGTGAGTTCCAGGACAGCTAGGGCTATGTAGAGAAATCCTATCTTAAACAAACAAACAAATAAACAAAGATGTTGTGGTAATGAACTTTCACATGTTCTGTATTTAGAGTTTCTCTCTGTTGTGAATATATATATATATTTGAAGGGAACCAGGACAACTGAATGCTTTCCTACATTGTTTATATACCTATGATTTCTCTCCATTGTGAATCTTTTCATGGAATCTAAGGCAACTGTGATAAAGATGTTACATCGCTTAGAGGCATACAATTTCTTCTTTTACATATCTATCTGATACTTGGTACTGAAGGGTTCCTAGATGGCTTACGTTCATTGAGTTTCCCGAAAATCCTCACAGGCTTCAGAAACCATTGAGATGAAGGTGTTCCCATACTTCATTCATGTATGTGGTTTCTCTGCTTACTCCTCACACTCACATAATTGTGTCCTGCCTGAACTGCAATGATCAGGGTTTTCTCTTGGAAATTTAATGGACATCTTCAATGTTCTAGTCTTCCTTGTTCTTTTTATTCTTTTTTTTGGGGGGCAGGGGTGGGGGGTGGGGGGCAGGGAGGATGGGACGGGGGAATGTAGCTGCCAGGTTCCTGGCATCACCCTCCTGTAACATTTCTTCTGGGAAGGACCAAGCAAAGCCCATTCCTCCAGGATGAAGTTCACAGCTACCTTTTCAAGTCACATACCCCTTTCAGTAGTAATCCTTAGTGAATATCTTTTGTTTGTTTGTTCATTTGTTTGATGTGTATGGGTGCTTTGCCTGCATGTATATCTGTGTACCACGTGCATTCCTGATGCACATGGAGGTCAGAAGAAGCCAGAAGAGAACGTTACATCCCTTAGAACTGGAGTTACAGATGTTTGTGAGCTGCCTTGTGGATGCTGGGAATCAAACTCAGGTCCTTTGGAAGAACAGCCAGTGCTCTTAAACACTGAGCCATTTCTCTAGTCCCATGCATACATCCCCGATTCTCCAATTTAAAGGCTGAGTGGATGACAAATCAAGGCTCACGTCTCCTGTTGTCCTCACAACTGCTCCTGAGTTCCATGGTCACAAAGCAATAGAGACTGAACTACCCAGGGCTGGTCTCATCAGTCAGGACAACTGGTAGATTTTTTTTAACTTTCCTGCCCTGTTCCCTTTGCCTTCAGAAAGTTCTCTGAACTTACAGGGATGACCACATGCCTCAAGAAGAGCTCCCTCTCAACTTTTCTACTTTCAATGTTGTTACCCATTATTACCCTTGAGTCAGTAACCTTTACTCTTAAACAAAAAGTAAAGATACAGACTTTCTCTGCCATTGAATGTCTCTACCACTAAACGGCCATTAAATTTCAATGAGAAATAGGCCAACTTCTCCTTATGCCAATCTATAACGAGCTGCTCCTTCTGCTCCAGTGGTGAGGGCAGCTGTGGGCCTCTTCCTTCTTCTCCAAAGGGATTCATTAACCCACTATAGTTTGTATATCTTTTTTGTTACTGTTTTGAGATAGGGTCTTGAGTAGCTGACCTTGAATTGCCTATGGAGCCCAAGCTGGCCTCAAACTCCAGATCCTCGTCTCTTCCTCCCAAGTCCTAGGATTACAAGCACGTTTCACTATGCTTGGCTTGTGTTTCTTTTCTTCTTCCTTTCCTTTCATGTGTTATCTAAGTGCTGTGGTGTGCGTGTATGTGTGTGCTCTGTGTGTGTGTGTGTGTGTGTGTGTGTGTGTGTGTGTGTGTGGTGTGGTATGATGTGTGTGTGTGTGTGTGTGTGTGTGTGTGTGTGCATGCACATGTGGTATGGTGAACACATCTATGAAGGCCAAAGGTTGACATCAGGAGTTCTTTTCAATCACTTTCCCCCTTATTTTTTTAACCTGGAACTCACTGATTTCACTAGCGTGGCCAGCCAGTGAGCTCCAGGAACCCACTGGTTTTGCCTCTCCAGCATGGTGATTACAGGTCTGCACCAACCATGCTGCCTAGCTTTTAATGTGAGCACTGGGCATTGAACTCAGATTCCCATGCTTGGGTGGCAAGCACTTTACAAACGTAGGCACCTTCCCAGCTTCTCTTTCTTTATACTTTCCTTTATTGCAACAACTTGATGAGATTTATGTGTGTAAGGCCGATAGCCTGGTAGGGAGAGAGTGCCCTTCCAGACTCTGTTGAGGAAAGGACAAGACTGGTGTAGAAGGATTCAGCTTCATCATCTCTTTCCTGGGGCTGAAGGGGCCTCAATTTTCAGAGGTCAGTCCTGGGTTGCCATGGTGATGCATGAGAACAACATGATCAGCATCATGGCAACAGAAACAAGCAGAAAAATCTACTCCATATTCTTCAGCAACAGTTGTGTCCGTGGTGGTAGCAGGACTATGTATTGGCCTTTCCCAAGGAGGACTAGGCTAGCAATAGTAGCAACTTTCCAATGATGTAGATGTCTTTGAGATGCCCATGTTCCTTATATAACCCAATAAACTCACTGGTTCATTAAGCTAGACTTGGGTGAAATAATTCCTTTGATCTGTCATCAGTGCCTTATCTGGGGTGAATAAATGTTTACATCTACCCAGGAAGAGTCATGTGACATAACTGGTGCCTACTTAGGGACTGAACGAACCAAAGATGAGTTGAGGAGAGTTGCGGCATCACCCCTATGATGGATGGTAAATCATGCAGCTGGGCTGATCCATGTGTGGGTGGAGCATCTGTAGGGGTGATCCTAATACAATGACCCTTCCTTGTGTGGCACAGGATGGTATGCCTCCTTGGTGTAGTGGCAGTTGTGTGCTCCCTGTGATGGCTGAAAGGACATGCAAGCAAAGCCAAGACAATGTGAAAGGGGAGCATCCTTATGGAAAAATCTCAGAATGGCTGTCTCCTCAGCATAGAATGGGGTGATAGGCCTCCTTGATGAGGCCTGAGATATGGGTATGAGCACATCTCCAAAATGACTGTTATAGTAGAGAATATACTACAATATATTAGACAGGACCATAAGCAGTCTGTTGTGGGACCAGTTGTGTGGCCTTTGTGAGCACTAAGACATGTAACTGAGTGGTAGCTGTCTACTCAAGAAGAACTTCCCGTATAAGGAGAGAATTACAACGGGGAAAGGCATGCAGATGTTGTTGTCCTTAATAACCTCTGATTCCGCGGGGAAGTGGGAAAAGGAGAAATGAGAAGCTGCTGTTGACCTGCCTTTTTGGACAGCTGGAAGGCTACACAGGAAAGATGGCAGATGTTATATCTGTGCTAACGATCCCATCCTGTGATCCAAGAACATGGAATCCATGGGAAGAATCAGACAGTGGAGGGAAAAATCTGAGGATGTGACAGAAGGTCACTCCTCAGATCTAACCTCTAATACAGAGGAAGAGATAAACGTGATTCAGTAGGCAGATGGGTGCCTTTATAGTAGTCCAGTACAGTAAACTATGACATTCAGGGAATACTCTACATCTGATCTGCTTTTATTGGGAAAGACTTTTAAACAAGGGATGAAAGCCCATCACAGCCTGTTTTATAAGGCCGTGGGATACAGGAACAAATGGGATCAGTCTGCATGTTGTGGAAACAGAGAAATTAAGTAATAAAACTACTCATTCCTCCTTGAGACAAAGGCTTGTCATACCCTGAGGTAATATAATCCCATTAAGGAGAATTGGTTATCACCAGCTAAGCTCCCCATGAATATCAAGGACCAGGAAACAACAGAAAAGACAGTCATTAGTTCAAGAATTGGGTATGACAGAGTTGGTGTTTGACACCCTGTGGTGGTATTGTGTTCCCCGAAATATTGTGCACGCTAATAAACTTATCTGGGGTCACAGAACAGAACAGCCACAATATTAAACATAGAGGATAGGCAGTGGTAGCACATGCCTTTAATCCTAGCATTCCAGAGGCAGAAATCCCTCTAGATCTCTGTGTGTTCAAGGATACAGCCAAGCATGGTGACTCATGCCTTTAATCCCAAGAAGTGAGCCTTTAATCCCAGGGAGTGATGGCAGAAAGCAGAAAGATATATAAGGCGTGAGGACCAGAAACTAGAAGCATTTGGCTGGTTAAGCTTTTAGGCTTTCGAGCAGCAGTTCAGCTGAGACCCATTCTGGATGAGGACTGAGAAGATTCCAGTCTGAGGAAACAGGATCAGCTGAGGAACTGAGAGGTGAGGCAGCCGTGGCTTGTTCTGCTTCTCTGATCTTCCAACATTCACCCCAATAACTGGCCTCAGGTTTGTTTTCATTAATAACTTTTAAGATTCTGTGCTACAACACCCGGTTCATCCACGAGACTTAGGAAAAGCAGAGGCAGCAGGGACCTTGGGAGCAGTGTCAGGGTCTGAGCCCCATGCTGGAGTGTGGTCTTTATAAGACAGGAGCAGCTTTGGTGGCGCTGAACCATTTCGACTAGCCTATAAATTGGGTTTCCAAAGTGCAACATCACTCAAGAGAAGATGAACAACAGAAAAAGAAGACGGCTCCTATCCAAGTCACTATGAGGAAATATGGCAAGATCTGTGCCGAGCTGAAGCTCTTCGGGAAGATTTTTAACGGAAAGCCAGTGTACTAGTCAGCATCTTTAGAGCCTGAGCAACAAGTAATAATAAATAAAATAAAATAGTGCAAATGAGAGAATAGCCGAGCGGTGGTGGCGCACACCTTTAATCCCAGCACTTGGGAGGAAGAGCCAGGCGGATCTCTGTGAGTTCAAGGCCAGCCTGGGCTACAGGGTGAGTTCCAGAAAAGGCGCAAAGCTACACAGAGAAACCCTGTCTCGAAAAAACCAAAAAAAAAAAATGTTTAATGCCGGGCGTTGGTGGCACACGCCTTTAATCCCAGCACTCGGGAGGCAGAGGCAGGCGGATCTCTGTGAGTTCGAGGCCAGCCTGGGCTACCAAGTGAGCTCCAGGGAAGGCGCAAAGCTACACAGAGAAACCCTGTCTCGAAAAACCAAAAAAAAAAAAATGAGAGAATAAGAGAGAGAGAAAAAACCTTGTCCTACATGCGGTCATTATTTCCCCACCCATAGAGTATGCCAGAGTATGACCTATGCCTTTTCTCTTGCATGAAAGTGTGCTGGGGCTCACACTGTCTGGCCTAAGGTCCTTTTGGCTGTTGGGTGTGATTGATAGAAATGGCCAGGATGCTGGACTAGAGCCTGTCAACTGGGAAGTCAGCTCCAGGGGGAGGCACAGCCGGTGAGAGCGTAGCCCTACTTTTCCTGGGGTCTAAGCCAGGGTGAGCAGTGCAAACCAGCCCCTGCTAAGACCAGTGGGGAGGAGAAATGCACAGCGGCCTCACGGCGGCGGCAGCACCACCCCAGGATGAGGATGGACGGCTCATAGAGAACGATTAGACTACAGAGG
>CABHPP010142361.1:0-20013 GCA_902168425.1 Peromyscus attwateri | reverse complement strand
GAGCACTTTTCACATGTATGTGTACACGTACACACACACACACACACACACACACACACACACACACACACACACACACTTATTTTCATTATAGTAACTTTGGAATACATTTAAAGTTACTCCTATAATTCACTTTGGGAATTGTTCTTTTGAACTTATTTTCAGATCAATCTCATAATTTTACTCATTACTTTAAATTCACAGTCTGTTTTTGACCCCAAAATAGTATGACTGCTTAGCTACACCAGATTTGCTCTTGAATGACATTGTTAGACTAAACCACATTCATTTCCAGTGAGTGAAGATTGCTCCCTTTAAGGAATACAGACATTAAACTGAACAAGTTGGACTTTCTGTCTCCATCATTTGAAATAGCTAGATACTGAACTCTCAAGTTTTATCATTCATTCATTCATTCATCCATCCATCCATCCATCCAACCATTCATTCTTCATTCATTCAGCAAACACTGATTGAGTCTTTATTCTGTGTTAATATTGTGACAGGTTTTAGAGACAGCAAGGTAAATAAAACAAGGGAGACTAGGCTATGTGATTAAGACCCTATACCTATATTTATGTATTTTTAAAAATTCATTATGTTTGAGTCCCCTAATAGTATTTTGAGCTCAGGATCTTGTCTTCAGCATACTAGCACCAACAACACAGTTAACTTCTCCACAGTCTCACTTAAAAGCACGCTGTTCTCCATCGAGCATGCATTTGTTTCCTTGTTCAGGCTCCCTGGTCCTTCTGTCCTATAATCCTTAGATCAGATCATACTTTCGCTGATTCTACCAGTGTCCCATGGTTCCTCATACCTTTCTGGTTATGATGCCTCCATTCTTACTCAGATTATTCTTCCAGATTCATCACTACAATCTTTGTTGTTGTTGTTGTTGTTGAGACAGTATCTCATGTAGTCCAGGCTAGCCACAGTCTAGCTATGTAGCCAAGGATGACCTTGAACTTCTCATCTCCCTCCTCCACCTCTGAGTGCAAGGATTATAGACATGTATTGCCATGTCCACTTTATGTTGTCATGGGTGTAGAGCCCAGGACTTTGTGTGTGCTAGGCAAGCACTCTACCAACTGAGCCACACCCCCAGTCCATCATTTCCTTTTAAACATTCTCCACCTCATGGCCTCTTTTTGGGTTGTACCATTCAACAGAAACCTGATTTTGATAAGGCCAACAACACTCTTCCAACTTTTCCTTTGGGTTCTGAACTGTGATGTGGTAAACACACAGTCATGCTCATAAACCCCTTCTCATTCGCATGATCCTGTGAGAGTTGTCTAGCCCCTTCCATGTGCCCTGTCTTCAAAACTGCAACATCTGCGTACCCATGGTTACTCTTAGCTGAGGACTATTCTTTATATTTCCCTTGGAAAACAAGAAGTCAAGAGAGTTGAACAAAGTCCTATCTATATGTAAAAGCACCTTCCCATAACTCCTCCCATCCCTAGTCACTCCCATGGTAGATGAATGCCATGTTCCTAAGGGCAGACTCTCCATGTGCACAAGTCCTTTACAGCTTCACATTTCCCCTTCCTCTCTTGGATTTTTGCCATCGGCATTTAATGTGTGGTGATTCTCTCCATCCTTAACAAAGCTCTCTCAAGTGACCCCATTTGTCTATACCATTTTAGACTAAAAGGAAGGTCCTTGAAAGATTTACACACTTACTTCCTCAAATCCTTCTCCATCTCCTCTCTTGAGGCCTCTCCAATCTGATGTCAATCTGCATTAGTGGAAAGACATGCCCATCTTTCTACAGAGGAGACTCCTGCCATGATCTCTAATGACCTCTATATTATTCCAAAGGTTAATTCTCAGTTCTTATGCAATGTATCATTTGACAGATTTCATCTTTTTCTCCAATTTGAGAATTCTTTAATAGTCGTGATCCACACTTAAAAGTTTAGTCAAGTTTGAATTATAACTTGCTATGCAAATTCCCAGTGGTATGGAATTCTGAAATGAGAAATGTTCACGTTGACATGGGAAATGCTAGGAGAAAGGAAACCAATGACGAGACTAAAAGGACCAAGGAGTTTGGCCTTAACATAGACAAGGCTGGGCTTGAGAGAGAGCTCAGAGGGTTAAGAGTGCTTCTTCCTCTTCTATCCAGGTTTGGTTCCCAACACCCACATTAGGAGGTTCACAACCGCCTGTAACCCCAGTTTTGAGGGATCCTTGTTTCCTTCACCATTTCCTTGCTTGGAACCTAGGCTGTTTAAGCGGAGGAAGGGAGTTGAGCACCAACATTCAATACTTGCTGCTTCCTGACGGCAGATGCAAAGTGAGCAGCTGCCTCAAGCTCCTGCTGCCTCAAGCTCCTGCAGCCTCAAGCTCCTGCAGCCTCAAGCTCCTGCAGCCTCAAGCTCCTGCAGCCTCAAGCTCCTGCTGCCTCAAGCTCCTGCTGCCTCAAGCTCCTGCAGCCTCAAGCTCCTGCTGCCATGCTTTCGCAACCATGATGGACTGAACTTCAAACTGTGAGCCATAATTAACGCCTCTCTCCTTCAATTGCTTTTGGTAGAGTATTTATCACAGCACCAGGAAAAGTACTAAGACAATGCCCTATGCCCCTCACCATTGAGCTCTAGGCTTCTGTACCACTTCCTTGTATATTTTGTCTACATTGGCTGGCTCCCCAGACAGCATGACTGTACCATCTGCTCTGTGTTTTGGTTGGGCCTGTTTCCATCTGATCTGCCTTTTGGTTCTGGCTACATTTATCCAACTGTTTCCTGGGGATTAAGTGGACACTGAAAAATAAATTAGCAAAGGGAGAGAGTGCAAGTCTCTTGAGTGAGGAGAAGGAAGTAACATAAAACCAAAGCCACTGAGGAAGAAGACAAGAAAAAGGAGAACTAAATGAAAGGCACTGCATTGCTTTGGAATGGTGCCCTAATAGTGGCTCTGGCCTCAGAAGCATGTGAAGCCTACTAGCATACATGGCTCTTGAACTCTAGGTCCTGTAGGTTTTGGACACAGACCTGCACCAGTGAGCCCCAAGTTCTGAGGTCTTTGGCCTCAGTCTCACAATCCTACCATAGATTTTCCTGGTTCTGAGATCTTTATACTTGGGCAAGCTATGAGAATGGCTTCCCGGGTCCTAGTCTATATACAGGTGGCTAATCATTAGACTTCTCAGCTTCAATAACCACGTGAACCAATTCCTCCAGTCATCCCATTTCCACCACCCTTTCATTCATGCATGTATCTATTCATCTACCCTATATATCCATCGACTTCATTATTCCACCAATCCCATTCCATCCACTAATGCCATCCATCCCATCTTCCACTCATCTATCCATTTATACATGCAGCATACGCCCATGCATCCCATGCTATCTCATCCATTCTCCCATCCATCCTGAAATAGTTCTGTCTCTCTGGGTAACGTCAATTACAGAACCTTGTAATTAGTAGGAATGTGGCACTTAACAGAGCTGAAGAGTACACTCTTGACTCTAAGAAGGTAAGACAAGAACAGAAATCAGAAGCAGTTCAAACTTTTATAATTAATGCCTAAGAAATGTGACATTTAGAAATTTTTTGGAATCTTAGAAATCTCAATTCAAGCTACTTTACCCCCTACTTCAGAGTTGGGGCCTGAGAAGCCAATGCCTTGGACATGCAAGGCAAGTGTTGTACCACTGAGTGACATACCAAACCCTATGCTACTCTTTACTGGTCAGATTTTCTTGGCATCAATATATAATACAATACAATATAATATAATATGATATGATGTATGATATGATGTGATATCATACGACATAATATAATATAGGGATTTTGCAAACTTGGCTTTCAGATTCTCACAAATGGGCTGATCGTGATCTAGTGTCCATGCCGCATTATCAATGAACTAAGTACTATACTATCATATTATGCTGTCATTGACTTAACATAATGAATAACTGTGGAACCATCGCTGAGTCCAAGGGCTAAGATATTTGAATTGCTTATGTTTACCTCACTGTTCTTCTCATCTCTTGTCATGCACCTTCATTACCAAAGTTGCCCACAGACAAACTCTGGTGCTCTCATTTACTTCCTTTCCAGCCTTTTTATTGTTGAATAATATTTTGCTAGGTGAATGCATCACCGTTTGTTTTTTTATTACCCTATCAGTGAACATTCTAGAGGTTTCTGGATGTTTTTATTTGTAAAATGATATAGTTCAACTTTGCTGGTATCTACAGGTTAATTCATCCCAAGGGCACATTTCCAAGAGTAGAGTTAATGCATAAAGAAATACAGGTGATCATCTGTATGAGACAAGGTCAAAGTCTTTCCCAAGGTGCTTTGACAATTTATACACATGAAAGAAACACAAAAGATACTCTCTGATTTACGTTCTCACCAGCACAAGATATTAGAAGACTGTTAATTTTTTGTCAAATGGTTATAAACAGTGTAAGAATGCTGTCCTTATAATTCTTTCCTGAGTACTAATGTATGTGACATTTCTTCAACCACCTGTGTTCATTTTCCAGTCTTTCACATGCTTTCTCATGTCTGGTTCTTCTTTACAAACAATAACAGCCAAATGGTTCAGTGGGTAAGGGGCTTTCTGCCAAACTCTGTGATAAGCTGAATTAGACCCCTGGAACCCACATGGTAAGAGGAGAGAATTAGCTCCTCTGACCTTCACATGTGTTCTGTGTGGGTATGCATACACACACACACACACACACACACACACACACACACACACAATGTTAAAAAATGTTAAAAACAGTAAATTTCTGTTTCTTAATGTACATATTGTTATATAATCTTATATTACATTAATTATATTACATTATTATACTATACTTTATTCAAATATATATGGTGCTAATCCTTGTTGCCTGTATATAATGCCAACCTCTTGTTTGTATTTGGGCTTCTAATTTTATACAAACATTCTTAATTTTCAGGGGATTTTAATGCTTTTTGTGCATTTGGCTTAAGAAAGTTCCAAGTTCCTAAACTCATGACCACCTGAACCTCTAGCTCCAGGAAATGCAATGCCCTCTTTGAGACTCCTCAGGCACTGAACTCCTGAGCACAAACCCACCCACAGGAGACATACACATATACACATAATTAAAAGACAATAAAAGTAAACATCTTAAAAGAGAGAAAAGATATGAACAAAGAATAGATGAAACTACAGATTTTATAGGGACTACATAACTCATAGCAACACTGTATTTAACTTATGGATACAGGTTGGTTCAGTTCCTAACACGTATAAATGTCTTCTACTTTATTACACTGTTAATCACAACAATCATACCATCATCCCAACATATGAGTACATACTTTTTGACAAAATTCAACATGAACACATGATTCCAAAAGCTTCTTTGTTAACGGGTATTAAAAGACAATTCCTGGGGCTGGGGAGACAGCTCACGTTTAGTTTAGTTCCCAAACCCATGTACAGCTGGATGCCATGGGGTGTGGTCTGTAATCCCAGCACCCCCACCAGGAGGAGGGAGGTGGAGACTGGAGGATCCACAGAAGCTCAAAGCCAGCTAGTCTTCTCGGTGCAGCATCAAACAAGCAAAGAAAGACTTCCAAAGGATGTGGAGAACAAGGACCAACATACAAGATTGTCCCCTGATCGCAACATGATTGCTATGGCATGTGTGTCAGTACACACACACACACACACACACACACAGATAGATAGATAGAGAGAGAGAGAGAGAGAGAGACAGAGACAGAGACAGGGACAGAGACAGAGAGACAGAAAGAGAGACTGAGACCAAGACCCAGAGAGAACATGAAATGCATGCTCCTTGACTGGAGTTGTGGTTCACTGCTTCTGTATGAGTTCCTGGGTTTAATTGCAGCACCACAAAATAGAAAGAAAAGATGACCCCTTAACCTGATAATTAAAACCCAGAACAAGAAGTTACAACTGAGAGCCTAATTCTAAGTAGAGAAACATGGGAAGTGTCTGATTGAAAACCAGCAACAAGGCAGACTGCCTGTGAACAGCACTTCAGGTCACCGCCAAAAGGAGAAGCTTTCTTTGGGAAGTCTGGGTTCCTCTCACAGGACCCTTCCTTTCAACAGTGACTCCTCAGACCCAAGGTATGTGCCTTGGAGAGGCAGAGCACTCCTCTCCACCCCCAAAATCATGATGAAATTTCTTTTTATAAAACTCAGAGCTAGGCAGCGCGGCACATCTCCGAAGCTGACTTAGAGAGTGCAGAAAAAGGAAAACCATAATTTGACACAGTCGTCTGTATTACCCAGGCTAAATAGCATCCTGCTTTGGGACCAAGGAAATGAACTCATTTTGATTTTTCTTCTTCAACAGATGCAGAAGTTAAGGTGTTTTAGCCCATAATTTCCCTCCTCCTTCTGATCTAACTGATATTATACTGAATAACATTTGCAATTTGAATGTATTATGTGAGTGAACTCTGCACTCCAAGGGGAACTAAAGAGACATTTTATGGTACTGAAATGACAATTTCTTTAGATGATCTCCCCCCATTCACTTTTGAGAAGTTAGTAAAAATAGTTGTTCAGTTATGCCTTGCTCTGAGCATGCCGCAGTGCTGAATGGAGGGACATATTCATTTCCACCTTTTACTGATGCCTTTGGTTTCCAGTGTACTGGGCTCATTTCTAGGCACCACCATACAGCACCCGACAAAAAAAAAAAAGACCTTACCCTCATGCTTCATGAATGGTAGAGGCATGGCGGGGAAGTTCCCAGTCAACATCTGGGTGCACCACGAGGTCCCACCTAGGTGAACCTTCCCTCCAAACCTCCTGGTACTGTCTTTTACGTACGAGAAAAACGTTTATATTGATTTCCTTTCAGATCTTGGTTACTGTATCCTACCAGAACTATACTTCATGGAGCCTTTCTTAGCAAATCCATTTATAATGATAACAGGAGGAAGTGCTGCAAGCAGACCTTTAGGAAATACATGTTACACACCACAGAGACACTTGCACACCCACTGTTCATCATTGCGTGGTTTGCAATAGTCAGGAAAGGGAGTCAGCTTAGACATCCATCAACAGATGAGTAGACAAGAGCAATGTGGTATATGTACACAACAGAATTTTATGTAGGTGTAGAGATAAATGAAATCATGACATTTCCAGGGAAATGGATGTAACTGGGAAATAATTAAGTTAAATGAAATAGGTCAGACTTAGAAAGACACACATTGCATGATTGCACTCACAGATGCAGCCCAAGTTTAAATTTTATATGTGTGTGTACATGCATGCATACATTTATATGTGTGTGTTTATAGTGCATAAGAGTAGAAAGCGGACAGGAGAGAGAGGAAAGGGATCTTTAGGGAGATGTGGAGACAGAGCCGGAAGCAGAACAAAGGTAGTAGCAAAGCAGAACTGGAGAGGAAAGGGGACAAGCTGGAAGAGGGAGAAGGCACGGGGAGAGTGGTGAAGCAGGGGAATGACTGAGAAAAAAGGATAATGACACCTGTGTATGAAGACTTCAAGAAGACTTTTGATGCTAACCTAAAAAATTAGTTTAAAGAAGGCATGTTGTATACAGTGTCTTGTTATGACTGGTATTTTCTGTCTTTGTTATTTGAATGGTGAGACCCTGAGGAACAGGTGGCTCACAAATATCACTGACTGGCACTAATTCAAGTTGACACCAAAACCTCCAGACATATTTCAAGACTATTTGTCTAATTCTTCATTAATTAATTAATTAATTCACCATGTCAGTAATTACTAAGTTACATATCAAAGAGAATATAGAACTTCTTGTTTTCTCGAGTACTTGCCGAATGTAGTTCTTATCCATAATCCATAAATACCCATTTCCCCTAGCTCTGAGTTGGAGGCAGGCCTGCCTTTCTTTACTCATCATTGGGTATAGCACTATAAAGCCAATTCGAAAGCACAAGTTCTAATTAGAATTCCTTCCAATGGAGTATACTGACCTATAAAATGGCATGACCCAGAGTTACCTGTCAATAGGTAAAGTGAAGCTGAGGATGAAAAACGAAAGATGTGGGATTGATTGATCCATCCATCCATCCATCCATCCATCCATCCATCCACCTATACATGCATGGAAGCACGGATCCCTCTATCCATCCAATAAATGCCCATCAAATACAAGGAATTATGAGACTATGACACCCAACAGAAGGCTCTGTCCTCATGGACACATGTTCCAATGTGAAGAAGGGCAGGACTTCTAAGTTCTCTTCCAACACAAAAGCTCTAGGTCAGTCAGTAGGGAGAAGCAGAAACACAGAATTGAGTTTTCGATGTGTTGAGCAATAGTTGCCAGAATGACTCAAATTTCAGGACGACTTCTGGGATTAGTGAGTGCAAATCCGGGCCTGCACACATCTGTGCTCTTGGCTGCTTCTCTGCTCAACAGTTGACACACTGACCTACACAGCTTACAGTGGGGGTGTGCTGCTGTAGCGTAAGTCACGCTCATAAAACCACTTCTGTTCTTCCAATGGTCTGTACATGTCATTGCTCTCTCCCAACCATGCTTTTATCCCCCAGTTCACTCACCCCAAAGAGAAATTACATTTTCCCATCTACTCAAACCTAATTCTTCAAGATTCACCTAAGAAATTACCTCCAGGAAGAAACCCTGATTACTTAATTCCTTTTTCTTAAGGATCAGTGGTCACAGACAATCCTCCACACAGTCTTTTAGCCAATATTCCCAAAACATTTGTCCTGTACTTGGAATCTAATATGAAATATCATCCTTCCTGGGACAACCAGAATGGTCAGAGGAAGATAATAGCCACATCACCATCAGCAGAAAACTTAAATGTTATGGGATTCCAGAGGAGGGGCCTCAGCCTGTGTCGCTGTTCTGACCTTTTGCAATGATCATTTCCAAGTACTTACTTGACACAGGACAATAAAATCTTGTCATGGGCTATCATGAAGTTATGTGACAAGATGATAAGGCATGGATGGAAAGGAGTCTGTATATTTTGGGGCCCTTATATGCTGCTGGTAGCTCTTGAAATTTCCTTGTGTCTTCTCTGTAACTGGCCTGTAAGCTCTGTGGGCAGGGCTGCATTGCCTGTTGTCTCTTTCCCGCTCCCAACAGCACCGAGCTTCATGTCTGTGAGGCTTAATCTTGACTGTCAACAAGAAGGGACAAAGTCTGTCTATGCAAACAAATATCTGGGGATGTCTGTGAGGGAGATCAGGCTCATGGAGGTTGGAAGACCTGCCCTAAATCTGAGCGGCACCATTCCATGGGCTGGTGAGCTGGCATGAACAAAAAGGAGAAAGTGAGCTGAGTCCCGGTATTTATTACTCTCTGCTTCCTGACTGTGGAGGCCATGTGACCAGCTGCCTCCAACTCTTTCGGCCACGCCTTCCCCATGATGGACTGTATCCCTGTGGAACTGGGAGTCCAAAAACAACAAACAAACAAACAAAGTCCTTCCTTCCTTAAGCTGCCTTGTCAGGTCACTGTAACCAGAAGAGTGATGATTCATGGGGAGTCTCCAAGGTCATCCCCAAGCACACACAGAATCATGGCAGGCAGAGGATTCACTTAAATCCACCTCCTGCACACGTTGCCTTTTCTTGTGTGTCTTCAAGTCAGCAATGAAAGTCCTCCACAGGCAATTACATAGGGACAGAAGGACAGCACAGTCATGCATCCTCAAGATCATGGTGCAAACTAAAGGCCTCCTTTCCCTGCTTGTGTGTCTAAGAAGCATTTGTAATTAATTGCACCTGATGGTGAGTGACTGATGTAGCTAACTCCAGACAGGGGTGAGAGCTTCTGGCCAGCCAGTTAATCACAGCAATGAAGAAATGGAGACAAATTCATCTTATCCAGTTACCAATGGCCTCTTTCACACTCGGCAATAAAAGAAACTGATTGCTCTGCCCTTTATCTTTTTAATATGAAAGTGATTTAAGACACCCGCAAAGCCAGTTGCTGGGGATGCAGCTCAGTGGTAGAGCACTTGCCCAGCAAGCACGAGGCCTTGTGTTTATTCTACAATTATCACACATACACAGACAACACACCCACAGCATACGTAAGACACATGATAGACACACTGTAGACAACACATGACATGTACACAGCAGGCATACAACAGACATACACAACATAGATACCACAAAAAAACAGAAATAACAGACATACGTAACAGACATATATGTAACATGCACACAACACACGCATAAACATTCACATAACACATACTAGAGATATACAATATACACAGAACATATACAACAAACACATATCATAGAAACACAACAGATATATAACAACACAACATTTGCAACAGACACATAAAAAACTCAAAACACTCATACAACCATCACAGCTCTTACACAACATACAGCATACACATAATATACATGCATACACCGAAAAAATACTTCGCATTCCTATATAAAGATAAAACCCAAAGTACAAAGACACGGGGAGAATTATGAAGCTTTATACATTAACTTGGGAATAGGGGAGATTTCGGTCAGAGTTAACTGATGTTTGACCATTATAAAAACGAAACATGCACAAACATGAACTCCACATGAGGATGTCACAGGCAAGTGGAAATCCCCGTGTGACAAAAGAAGAAGGAAAACCCCTCCCTGACTCTGAAGAGTTTATGGAAACTGTAATGACAAAGGCTGACAAGGCAAGTGAAAACTCTGTGACCGTCACCAGCAGGTTCACAGACCCAGGCATCCAGGCCGCCTCTGTGCACCTGGGAGGGGGTTCCAGAGATGACGACATCATCAGGACTCTGAGCCAGTAACAGGTTAACTCCACTGATTGACTCAGTGGAGCAGATTACCAGGAAGTGGGAGAACTGGGCAAGATGGAACCAGCTTGGAGGTAGTTGGTCAGGGGGCAGGGGGGCATGCCTAGGGGCAATGTCTTATTAGGATTCCGCTCTCCTTCCTGCCTATCATGATATGAGCTGCTCTATCTACCCGACCCTCACCTCCTTCACGGACTCAAACCTCTGAAACCATGAGCAAATTAAATACTTTCTTCCTTAAGGTTTTCACACTGGCTATTTTATCACAGGTGCACGAAGGCTACTCCACAATCACCAAGTTCTTAATGGTCCTGGATGACCTGTGTTGTGCATTTGTGTGTGTGTGTGTGTGTGTGTGTGTGTGTGTGTGTGTGTGTGTGACAGCACCCACCTGGAAGTAAAAGTGCAGCCTCAGGCATTGGGCCTCAGCACGCACCCTGTAGGAGCAGAGTCTCTTGTATTTTTGCCACTGTGTATGCCAGGCTAGCTGGCCCATGAGTTTCTGGAAATTTTCCCATGTGTCTCCCATCTGTGGGAGCACTGGAAATATGGATGCATGCTACTGCATCCAACTTTATGTAGTTTTCTGGGGATCCAAACTCAGGTCCTCATGCACACATGGCAAGCGCTTTATCTGCTGATCCGTCTCCCTGGTCCTCAGGCCCTTTTATGTCTTGCAAACACTTCCTGGGACACTGGGAGAAATAATCGATGATGTGGGCATACCTTTTGGTCTTCCACAAAGACACAACCGATCCTATAGTCATGTCTTCTGAAGAATCCTATTCACACTCGGGAATATATTTAGAGGAACCTCGTGAGAAGGGTCTTAGGGCTTCTTTGTCATGATAAACACCATGACCAAAAGCAACTTGTGGAGGAACGGGTTTATTTCAGCTTACAGTTCCACACCACAGTCCATCAAAGAAGGAAGTCAGTGAGGCAAGAACTGAAGCAGAGGCCACAGAGGAGTGCTGCTCATGGGCTTGCTCTTCACGGCTTGGTCAACCTGCTTTCTTATAGAATCCAAGACCAACAGGCCAGGGGTGGCAGTGCCCACAGTGAGCTGGGCCCTCTCACATCAAACACCAATCAAGAAAATATAGTACAGGCTTGTCCACAGGCCAATCTAGTGGGAGAGTTTTCTCAACTGAGGGTCCCTCTTCCAAAATGACTCCAGCTTGGGTCACGCTGACATAAAGTAGCCAGCACAGGAGGAATACCACAGAATGTAAGAGTCAAAGCGATGCATCACAGCATGAGAAGGACTGAGTAAACCAAGACAAAGGAGGGGTGCAAGGAAAAGTCAAGTAGGAGAGAAGAAAAACTTCAAATGAGGCCTCTGAGGTGGGGGTTCCCAAAACAGGGCAAAAGAGTGGGGAAGTTGGGAGTCAATCCCCCACCTCCTTTCTGTGTGCACACAGTCCAGAGCCAGCTCAGTCCATGGGAAGGAAGTCTTCCTCTCTAATTAAATCCCTCAGAGAGAGAGTTGATTTAGCCCTTTATCATAAACATCCCTGCTCTAATTAAACACAGAACTCCCCTCTCTCTGATTTAGCCTCCCAGTATTTCCAACCCCTATACAGGGGTGTCTGCACACAGTGCTGCTGAGTGATGGTTTGGGATATTACTACTCATTGCCAGAGTAAATACGAAGGAAGGAGAATGCTGCTGGCCTTGTTTCAGGGACGTTTAAATCAGTTCTTTCTTCCTCAGAATGAATTTGAACAACAGATATTTCCCCTAATGAAACTGTAGAGCCCTGGCTAATTTACGAGGTGGCTTACCTTTCCGGGGCTTCAGCTTTATATTATTCAGCTTCCACATTATTTTAAAGTCCCTGTGTTCTGTGCTCTTATTTGAACATTCTAAACTTTAAATTATTCCATATTTTTCCTTCCCTCCTTCCCCCTCCCCCCCACTGCTAGGGATTGAACTCAGGGCCTTGTGCATACTAGGCAAGCGTTCTATTACTGAGCTATCTCAGCCCTTTTTAATTTGAGGTAAAATCTCATTAGGTAGTCCATGCTCGGCTTGAACTCTCGCCTCAGCCTTCCAAGCAGTGGTGATTACAAGTGTGCACCCCCAAACCCAGCTTCTCTTGCTTTTTTGCTAAAGAATAATTCTCACCCTTTGAGCAGTCTGTGGGCTGAAATTCTACAGTCTACTGTCATATTTGAAATGTGCCTTGGCGAGGTGGCAAGATGGGTGTTATGTAGCAGAGGGAAGGGATGCTCAGAGAGGCCAGCATCTTCCCCCCAAGATCATGAAGCCAACAGCTGGAACAGCCAAGGCTAGAGACCAGATGTCCCTTCCAGAGCTGGGCATCTCTGGCCCACAGCCAGATGGCTTTGGGGCTATGGATTTTAGAGTTCTAGAAAGAATCCCATTGTGTGAGGCTTTGAATAACGGTTGATAATTTTCTTGGTAAGACTTCTGGTTGCTGGTTAGGAACGAACCAGCCCTCTCCCCCAAAGATATCTTTGGTGTATAGTAAGTATGTATTTCTAGCTTTGGGCCTAAAGCAGGGCAGACAGGCTGAGCGAATGTTTGAAGTAGTTTCTTCCTAGATTCTTAAAGTCTCAGAGTAAGGTACACAGGATGATAGGAACATATCTGCCTTGGTCTGTGATGGCTAGTACTGATTGACAGGATCTAGAATCATCTATGAGATAAACCTCTGGGCATGTCTGTGGGGAGTTTCTAGATTAGATTAATGGAGGTGGGGCAAAATCCACCTTGACTGTGGACGGCACCATCCCTTGGGCTGGGGTCCTGGACTGAACAAAAAGGAGAAAGTGAGCTGACATGGGCATTCATCTCCCTCTCTTTCCTGTCTGTGGATGCCATGTGAGCAGCCGCCTCACGCTATTGCTGTCACGCCTCCTCCACCACGATGGTCTACATCCCTTGGAACTATATGCCAAAATAAAGCCTCCATTCTTTAAGTCCATTCGTCAGGAATTTTGTTATGGCCACGAGACAAGTAACTAACACACCTCCCTTCCAGCACCTCTGAGGCTTAATGTAGCTTTTCTCCTCTTGCACACTATAATAATTCTAGAAAGATCTTTCTTCATTCTTTACTCTAATTGCTCCACTTCTTCAAGGAAGTGTCTTGTATAGATCTACCTGAGGGTTTCATTAGATTGTTATTAATCTTTCTTGTCTTAACCATTCAGTAGGAATACTTCTGGCAAGGGACTCTCTCCAAATGTCACTATGTACTTTTAAGACAAATATGAAATTCTGTGTTCCCAAAGGAACCTTAAACACCTGTTGACAATGGTTCTTTTTTTCACTCCTTTTCCCATCTAATTGCAATTTACCTGCTTCACTCGAGCACGGTGAGAATTAAGCATCCTGGAGTCACTTTCAAGTCTGTGAAGGATTTCTGCCTCCTCGGGGCACATGTTCCCTAAGAAATACAGAACTGCAACACTAATGAGAGACTTCCTGTGCCACAGCCTCTGACCGTCTGTGCTCAGCCTCCTCCTAACTCCTGACAAAGGTGCCAGTTACTGGTCAGCAGTCACATCTGCAAGGCCCAGGAGGCCAAGGGGATGGCTTAGTAGGCAAAGCACTTGCCTAAAAAGTGTGAGGACTTCAGGCCGGATCCACAGAATCCTAGTAAAAGCCAGATGTGACAGAGCACATCTGTAAACCCAGTAGTCTTACAACAAGATGGGAGGCAGAGACACGAGAACCCTTGAAAGAACACGGGCCAGCTAGCCTGGTGTATGCATCAGAGGACAAGAAACCGTGTCTCGAACAAGGTAGGAGGTGAGGACTGACACCTCCTATGGCCTCCTCCACAAGCACACCATGGCATGAATGCAGCTATGTTCCCAGAGGTACATGTACACACATATTACACACACACACACACACACACACACACACACACACACACAACTTAAATTTTAATTTTAAAAATCCCTTTTGAAGGACGCACATCGTAATGACTGGATTTGCAGCTGGAACTGGCCTTAGTGCCCCTGCTGGGCATGGAGAATGTGGCTGCTGTTATATTCTGACTCAAACATTTGACAGGTTCTCTGACCCGGTGAACATTTCCTGTGCCCAAAGGTTAATCCACTCTAGGCTGTTGGCTTGTCACTCCTGACATCTGCCCATTTACTTTTTGCTGTTGGGAGCCATCCTATGCATTACAGCCTTGAAGCAGCTCCAGACAAGAGCTCCTGGCCCCTTGGAGCAGTGACAACCCAAATATCTCCAGAAATTGCCAACTGTTTCCCACACAGGGCACAACTCAGTGGCTTGATGATTGGGTATGAACTCTCAATGTATTATGTGGGGTAGGGAGCTCTGCATGAGAAAAGTCATCCTTGGTCACATGGACAGGATTGCAAAAATACTGGGGTTCCCAGGAGCAACACCTATAGCTCTTATCACGCCACACTTCACGCTGTTCCTCTCACAGGAAGCAGGCAGGGAGCATGTACTGTGTACAAACAAAGCCACAGCCTATCCTACGTCCTTTTTTCTGTTTTTAGTTTCAGCTTCATGGTCTGGTTTTCTTTCAGCCCTGGTGGCCAAGGAGTCACAGCGCCAAGCAAAACCTTTGGACCCCACCCCCAACCCCACCACACACCTAATTCCTACCAATCAAGGACTGAAAAGCTTTTCTAAAAAAAACATTTTGAGTCACAATAAAAACTCAAGGGGCAAAACACTGAGGATGCTATGGTAATGACAGGGGGTCAAGAATGTCCATCAAAGAGGACAAACTCTGGAGGGTTTGCATCTCTTCCCTCCAAATGTCTCATTAGGGTTTCCAGGCTTGGCCTCCATCTCTTTCATCTCCTGCAGTCCAATTTAATTGAGTGATGTCCTCGCTACGGCATGTTGCTCTTTGGACAGGAGGGTAAACTCATTCTGTCCATCACTGCATTTGCTTTCTTAAGGGCCTTACGATGCACATGCTGCTCAAGTAATTAAATGCAGGTCATGTCACAGCTTCCCCTCTCCAGCCTGTCTGAGGGCACAGTGGGTTCTTTCTGATAGCTAGTTCCTGACCACATGATTTTGGGAAGCCGGCTGGATTGCTTTTGTTTGTTTCATTATTGCATGTGACACCTCGGGCCACCAGAAGCCTCAAACCTCAGAGAGCCACACAGATTCAAAGTGAACAACTGGAAGGCATTTGGTTTTCTGAAGGTCCCTAAGTGGAGCTGCAGAGAAACTGGAGAGGCTGGTCCTGCTGAGGGACTTGGAGCGGACTGCTGGTTGCAGTCAGTACTTTATATGTGTCAGTCTCCTTTCATGCTGGGTGACAAAACCCTGCATGTCAGCGCTCCTGCCCTTCCACTCCGGGCTGGAGTGGACTTGTCAAAAACACAGCAAACTGGGCACGGGGGATGGTGATTGATAAAGAGCTTGCCTTGTAAGCGTGAAGATTCAAGTTCAATCCTCAGAGTCTGCAGTTAAGATAGAGGTGTGAGTGTGGAAGTGTGTGCTGGAGAGAGGGTTCAGAGCATGTTCGGCTCTTCCACAGGACCCAAGTTTCGTTCCCAGCACCCACATCTGGGGGCTTACAACCATCTGTATCTCCAGTTCCAGGAGTATTTAATGTGTCTAGCCTCTGGAAGCACTTGCACTAACATGTACATACCCCCACAGAGAAACACACATAATTTTAAAAATACGAGTTTAAAAATGCCAGCGTGCTGGTGCATGCTTGTAATCTCAGCACATGGGGGGAGATAGTGAGCTCCAGGGATCTGTCAGTCTTCACCTTCACAGGACCTGAGTTCAATGCCCTGAACTAAGGTAGCTCTAGTGTCCATTTTAAACAACAGAATCTGTCTGGGGATATCTGGAGTGACTGTAATGAGTTTGGATTTTAGTTTAACCCAAATGCTGATTCTGCACATTACACAGATTCGTCATCTTTAAGTGATGCCCCAGATGAGCACTTTAAAATAGATGCAACTTGGTGTGAATTCTCTATAATACAGCAAAATCTGATAGCTCTATTAATAGGCAGCCTTTGGCCTTGGGAAGGCGTGATGGCAGGTTTTTTAAAATTCATCATCTCTGCATAATTAGTTGTGAATCTCTAAATATTCAAGCTGAAGAATGAACTGGGAACCAGGGCCCTCATCGCTCAGTGTCCCTTTCAATATTGTCCTACAGTCATCATTTCCTTGTGTTTTTCTAATTACTGCAAAACCAATTGTTTTTAACTCAGCTGCCCCAGCTCTGTGTAATTTGTTGGCTGTAATTACCTTGAAGTGCAGAAAATGCACTTCTTATTCAGCAAACTGGAGCTTGATGAGGTGAGCATCGTCAGGTGGCCGCAAGAACCTAGTCCCAAAGCTTTGCTTATTTCCCTTAACCACTGCATTTTGTGTGGACATGGGTTGTGAGAAACAGGGAGTCCTCTTCAACGGGCCCCATACCATAGTGATCTATAGACTCCAGTAGGGTTTGATTTGAAGATTTGTATGTGCATGTGGATGTTTGTTCATGTGTAGGGTGCTTTTGCGTGTACGTACATGTGCACAAGAGCATGTAAGCCAGAGGTCAACCTGGAGCTGTCCACCCTGTCTTTAGAGATGGGGTTTCTTATTGGCTTGGAATGCACCGAAAGCTGGGCTGGCCAGTCAGTAATCCTGAAGGATCTGCCTGTCTTTGCCTCTCCAGCTCTGGACTACTAAACGGTCAGGTTTTTGTTTGCTTTTCTAAACAAGCGTTCTGGGTATTGAACTTGGGTCCTCATACTTTCATGGCAAGCACTTTACCAACTGAATCATTTCCCCTGCCCACAGGGCATCCAGTGTAATACAGGCAAATGAAAAACAAATGAAAAATCAAACAGTAGTGTGGGGAAGAGTAAAAAGCCAGTGCATACTTTAGGGCCCGTGTTAGAGAAGGACTGGATCGGATATTTTTCCGAAAATGATACTTTAAAATTTTAATGTATGCATACAAATAATAATTTTTAATTAACATTTATTCATGGATGTTGTAGAATATTATTCTAAGGTGTGCTACTTTTGTTTATGTTGCATTTGTTTAACTCTGTGAAGCTGTGACACTTTGCCTATCTAGAACACATGATGGTCTGATAAAGAGCTGAAAGGCCAGTTGCGAGGAGGGAAAGAGAAACAGATGAGGCTGGTAGACAGAGAGAATAAATAGGAGAAAAAAGAGGAGAGGAAGGAGCAAGAGAGAGAAGAAGGAGGACACAAAGGACCAGCCACTCAGCCACACACCAGCAACGGAGTAAGAAAGAAAGATATATAGAAATAGAAAAAGGTGAAAGCCCAGAGGCAAAAGATAGATGGGATAATTTAAGTTAAGAAAAGCTGGCAAGAAACAAGCCAAGCTAAGGCTGGACATTTATAATTAAGAATAAGCCTCCATGTGTGATTTATTTGGAGCTGGATGGTGGGCCCCCCAAAGAGTAAAAAACAACCAACAACACATGGGGGTGAGAGAGATATCTTAGTGGTTAAGAGAGCATTTGCTACTTTTACAGAGAATCTGGGCTTGGTACCTAATACTTGCAACTCAAGTTACAATGGATCTGACATGCTCTTCTGGCCTCTGTGGGCAACTACATGCATGTGGTATACATGCAGGCAAGATACTTATACACATAAAATTAGTAAGTCACCATAGAAGAAAGGGCAAATCACTGTAATTGTAAGAGGCAGAGGTTGGAGGGGTTTGGAGCAAAAACAATGGCTTCTGGACACGAACTTGCAGTGGTTGCCTCCAGAAGATCAAGACAGTCAACATGCCAGCATGGAGTGGAAGAGGATTTGGGAACCCTCCAGCCCTAACTGTGGAGCTATGGACAGTTGATGGCTTCTGGAGAAGAGAGTTGTTTTCCTTAAGGGTGTAGTTCCTGGTCATTTAACCATGTTCCAGTGGGTGGCCTAACACTCAAGAGTATATGGGTGGCACTCATTGGAGAAATGGGTTAATTTTTAAAAAGACAGCAGGAAATTGGGGGTGTGTGTAAAGAGGTGTGCTGGATATGGGAGGAGTTTGGGATAAATATGATCAAAATACATTGTAAAAATTCTCAAGGGATTAGTAAAAATATGTTTTAATCTTATAATTATGTTCTTAGACAATTTCACACATGTACACAACACGGTGAACATCTTCATATCCACTCTCTCCCATCTCCCTACCACCCTGTCTACCGTTAACTCCTCCCCCCAAATCTCTCTCTTATGTACAAGTCTGTTCATTTTGTTCTGTGACCCACTGACCAGGGGGCCATCTGAGTGACTACAGTCGGGAGCTAAAAGTATTATTTTACCAGAATTAACTGAGAATGTCATTACAAAGTGTATCTTAAAATCAGTATTAATCAACATCAATGAACATGGTTCATGAGCCAGACATTTATTTACTCAATAAGCAGATTTTTATAGCATATCAGATCTTGCACGAGGTATTTCTCTGAGACATGACACTATCCTTTTCCGGAAGGGGCACAGACTCCCAAACCCTTGGAGATTCCCGTAAGTGAATCCAGCTTGGTGAACCTTGAACAGTCAGTGTCAGGTTAGGGGTGCTTGATTTCTTCATCTATAAAATCAAGACATAACATCTCTTTTATAAAGTCCTCATGAGGAACAAGTGAGAAAACCTGAAGAAGAAGCCACTGGCCTTTCAGAGTCCACTGGCTAGTACCAACAGGAATGCCAGCGTCTGTGGACTGGGATGCAAAGGATTCCATTGCATGCTGTACTAACAGAGTGAATGGATTCAAGGAGGAATAAACAGCATCTTCCACAGAAATGGAACAGGGAAAACATACTTAGTCCGTGAGCCTTGGGTGAGCCAATTTTTAGGCAAATGTAAGTATCCTTGCTAGAGTGTCCCACTGCCATTCTCAGAGGGAAACCATGGGTTAAAAAAAAAAAAAAAAAAAAAAAAAAAAACAAGTCACATTTCTCGGGCAAAGCCCCAGGGCAAAGGGGGAACTGGACCTGGCTCTTCCAGTTTGTTTGGTTTTCCAAAGCACCGAAAAGTGGAGCTACAGCATGACCCAGCTATACTGCTTCTGTGTGTTTACCTGAAGGGCTCTACGTCAGCATGGCACAGAGGTACGCAGGCATCAGTGTTTACTGTAATATGACTCATATAGCTAAGTTAGGGAACCAATCTAGGTGTCCAACGAAAGAGGAATGGGTACTGTGGTCTACACACACACACACACACACAC
>CABHPP010142360.1:0-13886 GCA_902168425.1 Peromyscus attwateri | reverse complement strand
ATAGCTACACTCTCTCAGAACTCATGTAAAAGCTAACCACAACAGTGCAGATATATGTAATAGTCACCAAGCTACTGATGAAACACAAGGTGCAAGGACAAGAATCAACACCACCAACAATAAAATGTACAAAGGCCTTTTAAATTGGATAAGCTGTCAGGAAGAAACCCTGTCTCAAACAAGGTAGAAAGGCAAGGAAGGTACCTAGGGGTTGTCCTCTGACCTCCAAATGTAATGTATGAACTCACACACTAGAATATGGACATAAACATATATATATTACATACTTCACATGCACATGCACACACAAACAGAGAGAGAGAACACACATTAACAGTTAAAATTATAGTTTAAATGATTTGATATAATTTAATTAAATAAAATTATAGATTAAATGTTTAAGAACAATTAATGAATATATAGGCTTATTTCTATTGTCCAAGTGTCCAAGTAATTTCATCATGTTAACCTGAATGTGTTTTAGAAAGAAACACAGTATGTGAAACATTTTTAAACATTTTAATTTAATTTTATTTTATGTGTTTGAGTATTTTGCCTGCATGCCTGACCATGCATCACACAAATGCCTGATGCCCAGGGAGGCCAGAAGAAGGCATTGGACCCTGACACTGGAGCTACAGGCATTTGTGAGCTGCTATGTGGATTCTGGGATTTGGGTCTTCTGAAGGAGTAGCCAGTGTTGTTAACAGATGAGCCATCTGTCCCACCTCACAGGAGACATTTTAGAGAATTAATTTTCTTCCAGCTAACAAGTAAAATGTATGAAAAATGTGTCAAAAAGATTAATAATTATGAATTTCAAAAGTGGATTTTAGATTTGTATGCAATGAAAGATTTATTTATATTTTAATATAAAATCTGATTTCTCAGTCTAATTAATTTTATGTTATAATTGTGTTGCTTGTGTATTTTTTTAAGTTTTATGTTTGATTCTCATTAATTACACATACAATTTTCAGCTTACAGTGGAACAAAATCAGTTTAAGATTGTGTGACATTGTTTAGGCACAATAGTGAAATTAATATGTATAAATTGCTTTGAATTAAAATTTTTCTTATTTATTTTCATGTAATTAAAATTATAGTTACATATATTCCCCTACTTCTCCTCCCTTCTTTCATCTCATGCTTTCCTCACTTCAAAGGCCTCCTCTTCTTCAACCATTTTTTATATGTACATCTAAATAACTAACTATAAAATACAACCTAGTGAGTGTGTTCAATGTTTCCTGCATATATTTGTTCTAGGACTGAACACTGAGTATTTATTGGTAACCCTAATAATTAAGAGGGTTCATCTCTAGGGAAGACTAATCCTCCTTTTCTAAGCACTTGTTAATTGTTTGTAGGTCTTCATCTGCAGGTGGCAACTGTGCAATTTCTCCTTGTTACACTGTTATGTTAACTGGTGTTAAAATTATTCATCTCTTGTTTAGGCAGCCATGTTGTTGAAATTTCATTATTGTAGCTTCCCTGTTATAGCTCAAATATATAATCTAACAATAGATCTTCTGTTCTGTTCATCTAGCTCTTAGAATTTTTCTGCATCCTTTTCCATGTAGCACCCTGAAAGTTACATATGGGAATAGTGTTGTATATGTATCAATTAGGGCTAGGTACCAGAGTCAATTGTTCACTAAATTTTGACTAGTTATATCTTACAGTAATGGTTCCTGCTGTTGCATAAAAAGAAGCTTCTTTGATGTTTAATGAGGAAGTGCTAGGGGTAGAGTAGTGACAGCTTCCAAGCAACCAGCCTAACAATGAGAGTCATGAGAGAAGGTAAGTAGGATACTTAACTGTTGTGAAATAATGCTTTTGTACACTGGTTTAATAAAATGCCGATTAGCCAGTAGCCAGGCAAGAAGGATAGGTGGGATAAGTAGACATTCTGGGAAGAGGAAGGGTGAGTCAGGGATCAGCATGTAATGGCACACAGGTAAAGCCACAGAACATGTGGCTGACATACAGATTAACAGAAATGAGCTGAGTTTAAGTGTAAGAAAGCTAGTCAGTAGTAAGCCTGAGCTAATGGCTGAGCAGTTTTAATTAATATAAGCCTGTGTGTATTTACTTGGGTCTGAGCAGCTGCAGACCAGGCAGGACACAGGAAAACTTTCAGCTACACTTAACAAGGAAGTGTACAGACTCCTGTGGTACTGACACATTTTCACTGTAGTGTGGTGCATTTTTGTAGCCCATCACGTCTACAAAATACCTATCTGTATATATGCAGGAAGCATTCAACACTTTATTATGAAATCACAATTGTGTTAGATAACTCTTTACAACTATATGCTAGTACATATTTCTTGGTCATACTTAACATAGGCTAGAGCAAACTAATATGTTCAGTAGCCTAGGTGTATTTAATTGGTTAAGAGATATGATAAGATTAAAGGATAGATTGTTGAACCTACTTTTAAAGAGCAACAACTTGTTTAAAAATGTTTTGCATTGCTATGGATTTTAGTTATTGATACAAATTTGGAGTTGATTTTATTATACTATATATATGTATTTCTACTCTTGTTTAAGATATTATGTTTATGTAGCTTATGTAAATTGTAATGGATAATTTAAAAATACAGATTAGTAATTAGTCTTCTATGATAGTCAAACTTATAGTCATGTAAAGTTTTCTAGATATACATAGATATAATTCAATTAGGTATACATAGATATAGTTCAGTTAGATAGGTAATCTTCAAACACGTCAAAGACCTACAGAATTTGGCATTTGAAATGTTTTAAAAACTTAGACATTCCTGGAAAATGGGACGCATCTGCTCCTGGCAGGATCAATTTACTTCAGAGACAAAGATGGGTGTCAAAGACACTCCATATGGAGTTTATCTTCTTGTTGGCAAGGATAGCCATTTGGGCAAAAAAAACCAAACCTATTCTTGCCTGGACTGCTTGACAAAATGTTGCATTGACTGCACATGCAGGACCCATAGGAAGGTGACCACCGAACTTTGCAATGCAAAATGGTCCTTCAGGTTCCTGCTTTGTGGAAGAAACTGCCAGACATTCTACAGGACACACAGAAGAGTGACTGAGAGACTCTAGGCCTCTGGGCTGAAGATAGATGCCCCAACATTGCAGAGGAACTTTGAATGATTGTCCAGGCAGGCAGCAGTCTCTGTAATTCTGGAGTTTTGGAAGTTGCTTACAATGTTCTTCCTGTTTACTTAGGTAATATTGTATCCTTCTGGGGTCTTTGATGTAGATGGAGACTAGATAGTTATAATTTTCCTTGGTTATGATAAGAGATAAATTGGATATGCGACTTTAGACTCACAAATATAGGATAATTAGAATATGTTCTTTGAATTTGCCTAATATAAATAGACTGGATATTGTAACTGTAATACTTGTTTGATAACTGTTTTGTTATATGTAATTTTGCAATGTTGGAGTTGAAACCTTCCTTTTTGAAAAGAAAAGAAAGGGGGAAGTGCTATGGATATGGCTCTGTGTGCTGTGAATGTGTTGATAAATAAAATGCTGAATGGCCAGTAGCCAGGCAGGAAGTATAGGTGGGATAAACAGACAAGGAGAATTCAAGGGAAGAGGAAGGCTGAGTCAGGAGATGCCAGTCCGCCATCCAGGGAGCAGCATGTAATGGCACACAGGTAAAGCCACAGAACATGTGGCAACATATGGATTAACAGAAATGGGCTGAGCTTAAGTGTAAGAAAGCTAGTCAGTGGTAGGCGTGAGCTAATAGCCGAGGAGTTTTAATTAATATAAGCCTGTGTGTATTTACTTGGGTCTGAGCAGCTGCAGACCAGGCAGGACACAGGAAAACTTCCAGCTACACTTAACAAGGAAGTGTACAGACTCCTGTGATGCTGGCACATTTTCACTGTAGTGTGGTGCATTTTTGTAGCCCATCATGCCCCCCCAAAAAACCTATATGTATGTATGCAGGAAGCATTCAACACTTTATCATGAAATCACAATTGTGTTAGATAACTCTTTACAACTATATGCTGGTACATGTTTCTTGGTCATGCCTAACATAGGCTAGAGCAACCTAATATGTTCAGTAGCCTAGGTGTATTTAATTGGTTTTTGGTATTTGATTTTATTTTCACTAGTGATGTACTTACCAGGACATTGCCACAACAGAATCTTTATCAGTGTTTATCTGCATAAAAATTTGCACAGATTTATGCAGAACAATATAAATGAGATAAATTCACATTGTGGGGTGATTAAATCAAGTGATGTAGAGCACACAAAGTTCTTCTGCTCAGCAATGCACTAGGGAAATTGAGAATGTTAGACATGAAGGGTGGTTTCTTTAAAGTAAGAGATGTGTAACCTGATTTCTGCCCAGAAGGCTGGGAATGGATGTAGTTAATAGCTTGGTGAACTTTGTGGTATCTGTATGAACACAGACTCTTCCCTGAACTCTTACAAACAGGACCAGAAGTTGTTAATAGCCTAGGTGAGCTCTAGGATATTTGTAGGACCAAGACCACACCAGATCCTCTCCCAGGCCCCTAGGATAACACATACAGTCAAAATATAGCAACCATGTTTATGGAAGAGGTGACATGTATTTTGAGAATAGTTTCAATGCAGTTATGCTTTACTATGCACATGATATTGTGTTATACCAAGATGGCTTTTTTTTCCAAATTGTGGTGTACTTAAATATGTCTAAAATAAACCAACCAGGGTCAGACTCTAGAAGTTTGAACCAACTCAGGCTATTGACTCATGATGAACCAGATTTCCTTATTGCCTCAGGGGGATCAACATTCCACTGGCCGTGGTGTTTGCAGAGACCACAACAAAGTAGTGCTTTCATCACCTTACATACTTACATTTTGAGTTGACATGTTTAAAATACTTTCTTCTAGCAAATTTCATATAACAATTATTAACTACATTTCCCTTGTTTATGACATATCTTACCAATTTATTCCTCCTGTCTAGCTGAAGCAACACACCTTTTGACCAGCACATTTATATTTCTTTCATCCTCACAATTGAAAATCGACATTCTAAATTATAGAGCTTTGAATTTGGCATTTGAAAATTCCTCCTGTAACTAAATGATACACTATGTTCTTTCCTTGTCTGGTCTAATCAATTTACCTTAATCGTCTCTAAATTCATGAAGAAACAAAATTCAACATTATTTCACTGTGTTTAAATACCATCTCCTTATTCATCCTTATTTTGGTGAATACAGGGGTTGTTTTCACACATTGGTTATTATAAATACTGCTGCAAGAACTCTGAAATACAGATGCATCTTCAAAATATTGATTTCATCCCCTTTAGATATACACACACCTACACTTGCTGAGTTCATGTGGTAGTTACATCCTTAATATTTATGAAAATTTATATACTATTTTCCATAGTATTATTACTTCCCATTCAAAACTGTGTTCTATTTTCTCTAAATCCTCTTCAACCCATGTCATGCTTTTACAGAATCCCAGCAGAAGCAAATCCAAAGGAATATCTTGGTTTTGATTTTCCATTAACTGATATTTATTGATTTGGACTATTTACTTCCAACAACTCATTTGGCATTGTAATTTGTATGAGGTGTTTTTATTTTGTTTTTCATTTGGTAAAAATATTCACTCAGGTCCTTTGCCCATTTTTTCAGTCTTCCTTGCTATTGTTTGAGTTGTTTCACTTCAGTTTTGTGAGATAGTTACCTCTTAAAAATGCATGCTATGCAGGTGTTTTCCTTCATTCTGTAAATTGTGCCTATACTATATTAACTGTTTCCTTTGCAATGATATTAATATATTTTAAAAGTGTTACATTTATTTAGCATGTGCATACATGTGTGTGTGTGTGTGTGTGTGTGTGTGTGTGTGTGTGTGTGAATGTGTATACACACACACACATAGGGGAGCATGCTTGTACTGTAGTACGTTTGTGGAGAGCAGAAACCAACATGGGAGAGTGAATTCTCTCCTCCATTGTATAGGTGCTAGGAAGTCCTGTATCAACTGAGAATCTAGCTGGCCCTATATTTATTATAATAATCCCCTTATGTTTGACTTTATTGTTCTTGCCTTGATATGCAGAGCTTATAAATCCATGAATATTTTGAGGACAAACCTGAGAGTAGAATTTCTTCCCTCTTCTTTATGGAAACATATCTTCTCTCTTTTTCTCCAATTTGAAAGCATCAAATGATAACCCTAATTTTTTAAATCAGGAGTGTCTCTATTCTGTATTTATAGCATTTGTATTTCTTCTGTATGTACTTAATGTAAATGGCTCATTTGCTAAGGGATAAAAGAGCATAGCATTTGTGAGCTGCTTGCTATATACTTAATACCACTTCTCAGCAGCACAAAGACCCTGAGGACCAATTAGTCTTTAATCTAAATTCAGACAGCTTTTCCTCAATTTAGGATTTTTTTAAGTGGGGAAAAAAAGGTTGTTCTTCGTATTTGGACTTAACTAGAATTTGAAATTTAAATTTATGGCAAATTTCTATTTTTTTCCCAAACTAAATTGAGAGTAAGCTCTCTTTTTTATCATATGTGAGTTTATTTTGTGATATATAATTTGCAAACAAATTACATCACACTTGGATTTAAAAATAATTGCATACCAAAGTGGGGTTATATAAACAAAACATCATTCTGACCTGTTATTTTGATGTCTGTAATAGTTATAATTGAAACATTAACTGTCTTTTTAAATTATGTTAGGGGATTAAGGGGTGGTTGAGCCATTAAGAGGACTTGTTGCTTTTCCAGAGGACCAGAATTCAGGTCCAAGCACAACATTTAGGCTCACCTCTTAGAATCAAACTCTAGGGGATCTGATATCCTCTTTTGCCCTCCATAAGCACTTTGGCACATAATGCACACACACACACACACACACACACACACACACAGACACACACACACACACACACACACACACATACACACACACATATACCTAGACATACATATATACACATAGAATAAATAAATCTTCAAAAATGCATGAATATAAATGATGTTTATTTTATATATCACTGTAAAAACTATTTTATATTTATTGAGGTTATTTATTGCTGTGATTTAAACACAACATTTATTATCCACTCTAGATTTATATTATCTATTCTTTATTCCACTTTTCCATTTCTCTGCATTTGTGGAGTTACTGAGTGATATTTATGTCTCTATTCTACTTCATTTGGTCCCGTATAAAGTATGCTTTCTGGTATGTTTGTATCATTAATTTCCTTGGGATTTAGACATTCTTAAACATCACTCTGGTACTTCTCTATCCGCAGTAATTTAGAACAGTGTATTTACACATTTCTTCCTCTGACATTTGTTATTGTCATTCATTTATTTCTGCATATATTATAAATCTCAACATATGTTAACTACCCTTATTTATAAATTAGTTTCTTTAAAGTACTAAAAGTGTATTTTGAAGTCATTTACATTAAACCTAGTGATGTCCAGTACTAATAGTGTAGTATATGTTAAGATTTTATAGTCTATATATCAAAATTTGCTGCTGAAAATTTAATTTTAAGCATTTGGTGTAATGTGACTGATCTTTCCAGACTTAATTTGTCTGGAAAATATGTGGTATACTTTCATGTTTGAAAACTCTTGTTCCTAGATATTCAGTTTTTCTTTATGTTGCTTTAATAAAACACTCTGATCAAAAGCACTTTAGAAAAGGAAAGAACTAATTTAGGTTACACTTCTAATTTAGGTCACAGTTCATCATTGGGGGAAGCCAAAGCAGGAATTAAATCAGGACCTTGGAACAGAACCTCTTAGTTTCATGCTTAGCTAACTACTGTATATAGCCCGGATCACCTCTCCAAGGAAAGGTGTTGCCCACAAAAAGCTGGACCCTCATACAGAAATCTCCAATCAGTGTAATCCCTCCATGACATGTCCACAGACCAACCTGAGACAATTACACTCTCTATGGTCGTTCTAAGCTGTGTCAAGTTGACTATTAAGGCTAACTAGGATGAAGGGTCAAGTGTTTTAGATGATCTTTGTCCATCTTTCTGAATGTTTGATCATTTTACTGTTCTGTCTTGTACCTGATGAGACATTTGGCGTCACTGGTGATTTTCTATTCATGTGCTAAAAGGTTTCATTCTCTTGTTTCCTTGTGAAATCTTTCCATAGAATTTAAACGTTTAAATGGGTTTAAAGCAGATTGATTATAAGAAATGTTGGTAGTATATCATTCATGGTTTCTCCCGGCTCTCCACCACCCCTGTGTGTGTGTGTGTGTGTGTGTGTGTGTGTGTGTGTGTGTGTGTGAATTGGTGAACCATTTCTAGTTGATTGTAGCTTTTATCAAATTTAAGAACCTTCTACTGCGATTTCTTAAAATGTTTACATGCTACTCCTTTCTGAAGGAAAAAAAAACTACATGTAAATTACTCACATTAAGTTCTCTGTTAACATATGATGCTATCAATTCTCTTTTCTCTTAACTCCCCTTTCCTGGAAGTTTCCTTCGTATATTGTCATTATAAATTTGTTCTAAAGTGTGTTGATGTTTCCTTTTTCATATTTTACTTTCTGGTGATCTTGCTCTTTATGTCTCTCTCTCTCTCTCTCTCTCTCTCTGTGTGTGTGTGTGTGTGTGTGTGTGTGTGTGTGTGTGTGTGTGTGTTCGCTTGTGTCTATGTGTGTGTACACATTACTTCAAGGACTGTGGTAGCTAGGCCTAGTGATGCACACTTGAAATCTCAGCCCTCTGGGAGTTGAGACTGAATTGCTGGAAATTTGAAGTCAACCTTGGCTACATCATGAGATAGTTATTTTTGCAATGAACACCAACAAAAAAATTGATGATTTTCCATTTTGATTTCTATTTTTTAACATATTTATTCTTAAATAAAATATTCAGCCTTTCCCATAGCTTCATGAATTGAGAGTTTAGTTGCAATATCTGTTTAAAAGTATTTACTCTAGTGATATTTGCCACCATGTTATTTCTGTGCCCCTTTAGTCTGTAGTCATAGAGTTTATTGCTTCTTTAACTTCCTATAACATAGTAACACGCATTACATTTTACCTCTTGAGTAATGGTCATTTGGTGAATAAGTAGATATTGGAGTTTCTTTTATGAGACTTTAAATTAAATAGAAAGGATTTCACCATTTGAGTCCTACTTTTATGCTTTCTTTTTAAATATGAGAGAATTACTCAGTATAACCATTAACAGCAAACCAACAATATATGGCTCCAAAGATCTCAGGGACTATATAGCTTAAACTCTGGCTAGAGATAATAAGAAGCATTCCCGACTCTCTTTCTGATCCTTCTGATGACTTTTGTGTTCTTTTTCCTACCTTATGTGGTTTATACATTACTCACATAACTCCATGTCTTTGTTTCCAAATTTAAGAACCTTCTACTGTTATTTCTTAAAACTAACTAGTGACCGGCTTCTAGTGTGATTTCTTTGTTACCTGGACTCAGGCAGACCCGGGTCACCATTCTGATTCCTCAACCTAGGGATATTGGGGGGCTCCCTGGAATTCTCGACTATGCCAAAAGGCCTATAAACTTTGTAAGCAGTATTTTGGGCAAAATTTCAGGCATGGAATTGCTTGTCTACTTTATGCCGGAAACTGCTATCTTTTGGTTGTCAAATGATCCATACACTTGAAATATTATATATATATTTCACATGTTAAGATGTAAGGCAGAAGCATGAAGCTGGCTCTTAACTTAGGGCAAGGAGGACATGATTAAGTCATTGAAACTTTGTTGCTCTCATGGTATCAAATTGAAAGAGTCTGGGATGTTGCTGGCCTGAAGTAGTCTACAGGCTATCATTCTCCTTATTGCTGCTTCAATGGCAACTATTCCGTATTTTGAGTTTTCTAGGATAAATATTTAAGGATAAATTAGTAATCATCTGCATAACTCAAAAATTAAATGAAAAGATGTATTCGGAAGGAGAATGCAGCTTCTTTGAAATTATCTTAATTTTAAAGTTAAAGGTGTTTTTAAAGTCTAACTTTCCTCTTGAGGGGATTCAAGAACAAAGAAAAATGTGTTTATTACACACACATAATTTATTCCTCTAATTTATACTGTACGACAGCACTATATTTAGGCCTATCTCATACACCATAGGAATTCCTTTTGAGATTTACCTACAATGCATCAAGAAAATAGAACTCCAGGAAACAATTTAAATCAAAAATAGTTCTGTTGCTGTTTAACTGTGTTCTGCCTCATTAACAGTATCAGCACTCTGAGTTATTAATAAATTTGGTGTTGAAAGTCTATTGATAATTTATAAATTCAAATTTCATAGTTCTCTTTATGAACAATAATTTTATGTTCCCTTGACAATATCTGTTAAAAGCCCTACATTTTTTCTTCTTATTGTGTCTAGCAAAAGGAAAGGGAAGCATACTATGAAGTAATAAAAAAATTATCAAGTAAATCAACAGTAATTACTAGGCACCGGGATTTTGATACCCTTGTGTTTGCTTCCTTCCTTGTGGTTATCTTTTAACCAATTACCAAAACACCTACACGAAACATAACTTCCATATATTTCCACTTCTAATAGATACATGTGAGATTTTAAATTTTTCCTCCAAGTAACAGAGAGAATGAGTATGACTTTGTGTGTGACTTAAGGTTTTATTTTTTTAATATATTTTGAACATGCTTTCCCTGTCTTTCAACTTCTCCCAGATACTCCTCACTTTGTTCTTACTCTGTGTCTGTGTGTGTCAGTAAATAAACAAACAAATAAATAAATAAATAAAGCATGAATGCGCACTCACACACAATGAAAATCAAAACAAAGAACCATTGAGACAAAAATTACCCAACAAAACAAAATGAACTAAAAGTCCACTAAAAGACCATGGAGTTCATTTTGTGTGGGCCAACTACACCCGCCTGTCCTGCAGAGTGGTTGATACATTCAGTGACACTTCGTTTTTGGAAAACTGATGGTTTTGTTTGTTTGTTTTTTGTTTTCCCTTTCCCACAAGATACCAATTACAAATAGCTTCTTGGTAAGAGGTGGGACCCAGTGTCCACTTATTCCTCTCAGTGCTGGAACCCTATCTTCTTTGAACCTGTGCAGGTCTTACACAAGCTGTCACAGTGTTTGTGAACTCATAGGCATATCAGTCTTGTATTTGAAGACATTCTTTTCTTTGAATCATGTATCACCTGCCTCCTGTTCTTAAACTCTTTCTGACTCCTCTTCCTCATAAATCCTTAATATTTGAGGGTATAAGTTTGATAAAGGCATCCTACTTATGACAAGGTATTCTAAAGTCTCTGACTCTTTGCAAGTTATCCAACTGTAAGTCTATGTGGTAATTCCCACCTACAATAAGAAGTTTCTCTGATGAATATTGTGTGGAACACTTATATGGGTATAATTCTACATCATTGGGAGTCATTTTATTGCTATGTTCCTTTAGCATTGTAGTAGTATTAGTGTTTTGGGGTTTTTTGTTTGTTTGTTTGTTTGTTTTCTCCCTAGACCCATGTTCTACCTAGTCTCAGGTTCACGGCCACATTTGCAGTGTCAGGTATGGGTTCCATCTCACAGAGTGGACCTAAAATCCTTTAAAAGCTGGTTTATTAGATTAATTATATAACATTTGTGCCACAATTCCACTCAAGAGATTACTCTTTTAGGTCACAAGGTTTGCAGCTGAGTGAACATGATGATTATTTTCCTCTTCTAATACCATACAGGGTATCTTCCAGTATCATGAATGCTGGTCAGTATGGGTGCAGCTTCTAGTTGGGCACCAGTTGATGTCTCCATATTCCATGGCATAAATAAATGGTCTCAATAGGTCATTACCATCAGGTTATGGAGAAAAATCAATAGCCTTGGCAATAGGCTTGATGTTTGGGTAGGGTCCTTTATACCCCTTCACCAGTGACTCAACAAGATATAACTCATTCCTGGCACTAAAGGTTTTCCTTGGCAGAAAAGAACTACTTAGACACTTTCCTCCCTATTAGTAACTCCATTTAGATTCTTTTCATGAGTATATATTTTGTGAGTATATATTTTGTGAGGCTTCTACAGTATGACTTTTTAAAAAGACCTTTTGTAGTAGTTTCTTTTTTATCTATCCCCCCCTCTTTACCCTTTTCTCTCACTGCTCCCCACAAATAACAGAATATGATGGCAAGGATGTGGCAAAAGGGGAACACTTTTACCGCCACTTATGGATATCAGTGTGGAAGTTTCTCTGGAAGATGGGCATTGATCAACCTCAAGATCCACCTGTACCACTCTTGAGCATATATCCAAAGGATGCTTTGTAGCACAAATCCTAAGTGGTCTTAGTAAAAACCTGGAGCCAGATATCTGAGTAAATGTTGAAAGATCAGAGAGACAAAGGAACAAGCCACAACCACCTCTCACCTCACCAACTCCTCAGTCAAAAAGGGTGGAGCTCCTGTCTCCTCCTGCCCTATAATACTTTTCTCCACCCAGAAATATCACTTACTGTCTCAACCTCCCTAATGCTGGAATTAAAGGCATATGTGCCTCCTAAGTACTGAGAGCAAAGGGATGAGATCTCTAGTGCTGGGAATAAAGGTGTGTGTCACCATGGCCTGGCCTCCATGGCTAACTAGTGACTGGCTTTGTCCTTTGATCTTCAGGTAAGCTTTATTTGTTAGAGCATACACAAAATATTGCCACAATGCTTCATCCTTTTAAAGACACAATTGTTCAACCATGTTTATTGCTGCTCTATTCATAATAACCAGAAATTCTAAACAACCTAGATGTCCCTCAACAGATGAATGGATAAATGAACATGTGGTGCATTTGCACAATGGAGTATTACTTAGCTATTAAAAAAAAGAAATAAAGAAATTCTCAGGTAAATGGATTGAACTAGAAAAAATTATCCTGAGTAATGTAACCCAGACCCTGGAAGACAAATATGGAATATTTTTGCTTCTATGTGGACATTACTTATTAAGTCAATGGTAGACAATCTATCATCCATAGAACCACAAAGATTAGGTAGAGTATAAAGGACTGGGGAGGAACAGATAAATCTCTCTATGAAAGGAAGAGATAATATATAGTTATGGATGGATGGTGAGGGCTGGATGATTCAAGTAGAGAGAGCGAAGAAAGATGGGGATGAGGAGGGAATGTGTGGAGACACATTAAGGGCAACATGAAGGGGTAGTATTGAATCCTGAAACACTAGAAACTTCCTAAAGTCCATACACATGAGGGCAATCTAAATTAAATCACCAAATAATGGAGGAGACAAAGCTGCGACTGGTTATCCCTTATCATCAAATTAATATTCCAGCACTGGGAATGGTTAACATCTAGTTGAGTTGTTGGCCAAAGGGGTCCCATGGGAACCCCCAAACAATCCAGGCTGTTGCCAGGACTATAGGTTACTCTCCACACACTGACAGCAAGTCCCTATTACTAAAGACAATGCCTATATAACTCACTGAACACAGAGAAGTCAAGCTGATGCCTACATAGAGCCCTCACTCTTATGTGCTAGAGTCTTAGGTAAAGGAAGGTACTCTGCATGCTACCAAAGGAGAAGGATAAACACTAACCCAGACACAAACCTTTGATCTAACATAGTGTTAGTTTTTGTTTTATCTTTGTATATTGTATTTTATTATATTTTTATTTCATTTTATTATTAACTCTTAGAAGCCTGTTATATGAAAAAAAAATCTCTTTCCAGTAAAAGGAAAAATAAGAATTGTAAATAGAGGCTATGGAGGTAACTCAGCAATTTAGAGTGCTTGCTGCACTTACAGAAGGTCAAGGTACAATTTCCAGCACCAGCACGGCAACTCACAGTCATCTGTATCAGGGGATCTGAC
>CABHPP010142359.1:0-35711 GCA_902168425.1 Peromyscus attwateri | reverse complement strand
GAACACAATACCACCACATTTGTATAATATTTGTTGAGAATTATTTCTTTTAAAAATGTTTAAGAGAATCTGTAATGTAAGGAGAATCAGGCTAGAAGAACAATGCACATTTTATAGGAATCACATTCTTTTACTTATTAAATACCTTAACTTGTGTTGATTCCTCCAATATTAGTATGAACCAAATATGTTTTCAAATATCACTTTACTTAAGGAATTGTATTTATATATCTTTTACTTAATAAACAATAATGAAAACTACAGTTAATCATTGAAATGAACTTTACCACATAACATTTGTGAATGAAGGAATTAATAGGTAAAATCTACAAATGAAATTTGAAAATTAGGTATTTGGGCCAGTCAAGATAAGAAATTATTAAAAATTTTGCTGTATTGATGTATTTATGCACAATCAGTATGAAGAGTTGTGAAGTGCATATGAAAAGTAATTAAATTCTGACAGTAAATGAAACACAAACCATTAAGAACTACTTAGGAAAACATTCCTATTTAACCAATGATTTATTTGTTTTTATCTTATCTCATTTTATTTTGTTTTTATTATTTTAGATGCTGTTTTTGTAATCTAAAGAAAGAGAGGGAAAGAAGAGTGTAGATGAAGGTAGTTATCAAATGGGGAAGATCTGGGAAGAGTTAGAGGAGGGGAAACTATAATTGAAATTTATTGCTCTAAGATAACATATTTTCAATGAAAAGAGAATTTTAGAAAAGAAGCAAAATGGCAAGCACGTTAAACTGGCATAGTCCTCTGTTGTACATTAAGTAATAATGCTGGATCACCTTCAAAACAGAAATAAAAGAAATTTACTCAATAAAAGTTTATTTCAATTTCATCCCATTGGTTTGCGTCCTCTTAAAGAAATGGAAAAGTTCATATTGCCATCTGGTGTTAACTAGGGGAACAGCTTCCTTTAAGCAGCATTTTCTAGGATTTTGTTTAGGCAGGAAGCTCAGGATGCTGTTCTTAATAGGAAAAATAAAATGGAAAGGGACTAGAATAAGAACATGTGGGAAATCTTCACGTTTAACTTTACACTGCTCTCTTACCTTAGCTTATATAATTATTATTTATAATTTGAGGATATTTATACCTATAAACAGATAGATCATTAAACAAAATAATTAGAGGATATATATATATACTTCAAGGAAAATAATAAATATAGATATAGTGATATATATATTTGTTTACTTTTATGTCTATTAAATTATCATAACATAAATAGTAAGAAACATAAGTCTTTGAAATTCTTTATTAATTCATTGTCAAGCTTTTATAAATGTCCTGATTTCATGATGCTTCCCTTCAAGTTTTACAGTCTCATTTAAAAAATATCATTCATTGCTCCTATAGTAATTTACAAATGTAAACCCATGAAAGTGGTCATAGCAGGCTTCTGTAAAACTTGGCAATTTGAGTGTACATCAATTAAAGCCTCAGATACCAACCAGTATGGAATATGTTAGAGCCATGAGTATTGTTCTCCCTCCATCCCACACTCCGCTTGCCTGGTTTGTGTCATAGTTATACAATGTTTGCTTTTATTTATGGGCATGATCCATTGACATTTTTCTCACGTTTTCTTTCCTAACATTACACTCTGTTGAAGTATGTCATTCTTTACTCATTCTATGCTTTTGATATTAAGTACTTAATTTTGTTATCCCTTTGTTTTTTCTTCCCCTCCTTGGTCATTCAAGAACCAGCACTCTGTCTTCAGTCATTTTCTTCTGTAGGAAACAGTTATGTCTAAAGTTAAAAAGAAAAAATAATCTTGAGCAACACAACTTCTAGAGTATTTTTAAGGTTAATACACATATTTCTGTTAATAATTTGATTTCCCACTAAAAAAAAAACCTTTTTCTATCCTAGAAGAGATGGAATATCAAAATCATTGTCTTTCATATTGCAAAATACTTAACACTCCCAATCCCATTTTTCTGTAAAATAGTCTAATAAATTATGTTACATGTAAATAATTTGATTTTGTCCTTCTTGCTAGAGAAATTATTCATTCACTATTCATTGTAAATGGTATGTGAACACATATGTTATACATTTTTCAGAAAAGCTAATTATGAATACACTAACAAGGATGTGCATATTTCATCTTTTCAATGTTTCTCTATCACTCTAGAGGGACATTAGAACAGCTGCTCTGTGAAGATGGACTGAATGTGGCCCTCCTATTCCTATATACCTTTCTCTTACAGCATAACAGCCACTCTGGGTTGTTTTCAGGATACTGCTACAGTGATTAGAATTGAGGATGTAAGCACAACAAAGTGCTTCTCTAAATACCAAGCCTTACATCATGTATTTCCACAGTGAGTATTATATACAGCCATTATAACATTTTCTCCTGATTAAGTAAAGAGTATCTAATGAGTCAGTAGTAAGTGATGGCAGTTCTAAATTACACAAGACTTACATACTTGATGTTTTCTTTCAAAATATCCATGGGCTAGTAACACAAACTATTGACCAAAAATAATGCATTAGTAACACATAGTAAAGGACTAAAAGTAAAGAGAAAGTAATTGTTTTTGATGGCCAAAATATAGTTAAATGCCTGTTTGAATGAAAAGTGTTGCCGGGTGTTGGTGGCGCACGCCTTTAATCCCAGCACTCGGGAGGCAGAGGCAGGCGGATCTCTGTGAGTTCGAGGCCAGCCTGGGCTACCAAGTGAGCTCCAGGAAAGGTGCAAAGCTACACAGAGAAACCCTGTCTCGAAAAACCAAAAAAAAAAAAAAGTGTTAAGGAAGACTTCTTAGAACCCTTCTTTATGTTATATTTTGACTGAAGCAATGGCAAAAAGAACAAGTGATTCTAACATGTTCATAGAGAGGGCTCAGGAAAACTGATAAGAACCTTATAAAACCAGTTCCAAGGTAACATCACAAAACAACTCATGACTTTACCTGGTATGGCTCACAGACACTTGGGGGTAAAATGGAAAGAGAAGTTAGTACCTTTCAACCTTGCAAAGACCTCTTTATGTTAAGAGTTAAGCAGGGATCCTGGTTGAAACACTTTGTGTTGCAAATGCATGTTTATAGTTGCATGGGACAGATCAGGAAAAAACCTGAATGAACACTAGCTACGTTTGTATAATTGGAGGAAAACTAATGCCTTCTTCACTACATTTGTATCTACATTTAATGGACAACAGAAAGTTATCTAACTATGAAAGTAGGAAAAACCACAGAGCAGCAGTCACAAGCATACTCATTCATTGGACCCACATATGAGATGTAACTAATTCTCCCTATTATCCTCATTTTCTACTGAATCACATCAAAATCAGAACGAATTCTATAAAATCAAGCTATGGAACACTTATTTGAGGATACTGAGTCATAGGTTGTTATGCATACAAATACTCAATTAAGACAAGCAGGCTAGGCAAGCTTTGAATCATGGTCAAAGATTTTGAGTGGGAAATATTAGCATGGGTTCAACTACATGAGTAATTGTCACCGATCTTTTCTTAATGAAGTTAGATATGACCAATTATTTGTCATCCTGTATCAATGCTACTTTAACCTGAGCCTTTATGTGTGACTACAAAGGGATAACAATGGAAAATAGAAGTATTAATACAAGAGAATCTTTGGGACGTTTACATTTTGATGTTAAGATCTAAAAATGAAGACTATATGCTAATGCTGAAAGATGTATCATAATTCTCTTTAAAACAGAACACACTGGAAAATTCTATCATAATTCAGAGAAAGTAATGAATAATGAGAAAACAAGACTGGTCTTGGCTTTACATTTATCAACTGAATTCATGAAAAGCAAGCATGCAACCTCATTAGCAATAAGGATCTATGTAGATGTGAAAGATATTCATAAGGCAGTACAAATTACATGCATGTGCTATGTGCTATAAAAAAGGAATATGGCTCTTCGTCCTTTTCAAATGATAAAATATTAGTCCCCCAGGAAAAGAATTCAAACATTTCAATGATGGAGTACTACATTCCCTGCAGTTTCTTTCTGATTGGGGATATAAGGGTGACAAGTGACAATTCTTGAGTACTAGAGAGGGTTTCACTCCAAGCTTGAAGTGGGAACACGGTCCAGAAACGTTCCCAGTCAATGTTGGATATTAAAGCTGCATAGTGTATTTGAAATTTCTGTTATCTATTATCTGAAGAACATAAACAGCTATCTATAAGGATTGGCACATTTTAAACTTTTCATCACTCTCCTCTCTTCTATCTTTTCTGAAATAATGCAAGTGTAAGTTATACATCCAAGAAATCATTTACATTCCTAGACTCACTCAGCAAATGCTCATGTATAATCAACTTAATTCCTAAGAACATTTTAAAGGCATTATTGTACTTAATATTTTATACTAGATCATAATACTGCAGTGTGTTGCAAGGCTATAGCACCTTTGAAATTGGATTCATGGGTCACTAAAATTCATTATTTAAAGATTAGCTGTTTCTGTCATAGATCAGCACTTTATAGATGAGGATATGCTATCAATCTAGACAGAAAAAGCCTATTCAAAATTACAGAATATTGCAAACCTAGAAGGAAGCGTGATTGGTGCTTTTGGAAATTTTATGTCCTTCAAAATATATTTATAATGGCTTATTCTTTATCTTTATTTTTCCCATGCTTTTCATGAAGACATATCCATGTCATCTTTGATGTAATTATTTAGAATTGTGTTAAATTTGCAAACCTCACCTTGTGACACGTTTCCTGAATTTTCCTTCACTCAGGGTCCTCCATGTTTATTGTTCATGACCTGCTTTTCTTTTTCACAGTCTTCCTTCTGGAAAATAAGCTCCCAAATGTCAATCTTTATGAATTCTTTTTTTATATTCTCCAAACAAGGTTATCTAGTCCTCTCAAATTAGAAATTATTCAAAAATTGCCCATTTGTAAATACATCATGAACTCTTGGGTCAGTATAATTAAAACAGAAATTAAAAAATTGTTACTAAAAGATGCACTTTGTATTTATAACTGGAGTGATCACAGAGGCCACAGAAGAAATAAAGCAGTCCTTATCAGATTTCCTTTCTCTGCTGTGTGAGTTTTATTTCATGCTGATGAGCTGAGACAGACAAGGACTTAAAATTGAGCTAATTGCTTTGGATTAAACAATGATTGAGCCTAAGGTTAAGTGTACATTTTCTTCTGTGCTGAAGAACCTACAGAAACTACTGGTAGTTAAGACCCAATGGACTCATTGAAGCTCTTGATATTCCTCAAGAACCCATTTCACACTAGATAATGATTCAAGAAAGGTGAAGGTGCACAATGAAGTTTCAGCAGAAGTATTCAGAAGCAGCAGCTTGCTTCCCTGCCTGATAATAGAAACATTAAGGGAGAGTTAGGCTAGTTGGACAAGGCATGGTAAAAGTACTTCTTATTTATTATTTTCAGTATTTTATTATTATTGTTGTTGTTGTTGTACTTCTTATGTAACTACAGGTATATGATGTATTTCTACAGTGTGTATAGACACTCATTTGCTATCACATACATATACAGTTCAGAAAATAAGCTTTGGTAGTCAGTTGTTTCCTTCCCTGGGATACCAGAGATTGAATTAAGTCATCAGGCTTGCAGGAAAGTTAACTTCCCTGTTGAGCCATTTTGTAAGCTATTGCTTTATAATGTAGATTTTTTTCAATAAAAAATGCTTTAGCTCCCATTAACACATCAAACTTAATCACCAGATAAAAAGATATATCTGATTGTAATATTATTTGCAAGAACATGGCTGGCATGCAGGAGGCCTTAGGTCAAGAATCACTGTGAATTTGGGCTGCTTCTAGAAAGAATCACAAAATTGGCTGAAGAAGTTTAAATTACATGTGCCTAATGACCTTAAACTTGTTGGTTAGAAATCCTTCCCAGAAAGGATAAAGTGTGAAAGAAATTTCATTCTACAAATCTGTCTCTTAGATTTTTCTCTTTGTGTCCATTGAAATACAACAATAAAGAGTATCAAATCTCTCTCAAACATCTATGCTTGCTGTTTAATAAGAATGCGTAATCAAAACACACACACACTTTGTCTCACTGAGACTTCTTGTTTTTACTAATTCAGGGTAAATTGGGTAGGTTTAGAAAAATTCCTGTAAATTTGCTTCTATATATAATAGGAGACATGCCTAGTTATAATGACACTAACCTCAATATCAAAATTCTTAACACACATGGCTACCCACTGAAAACAACCTTTTTAATCTCCTTACCCCCACTGAAGTATTTGGTTAAATTCAGAATCTAGTCATAATTCTGTTGTATTCTTTTCTTCGATTGTACTATTGTTTATGGTCAGCTTCAACTACACAGGGCTCTCTGCATTCACTAATATCTCTATCTGTAATCACTTTCTTTCCTTAGATCTTTCATCTTTTGAGAATCTGCAAATTTTGAAAAATGTAACTCTTGTGTAACATGACTTTTGTCATAGTAATCTGCATTATACATTTAATCTAACTTTTCACTACTACTCAAAATGCATCTTCCATTATGCAAAACCAATTGCTTCAAGGAAACATTATGAATAATAAGACAAATATTAAGAAGTATGACAGACATTATCTAATCATGTTACTTAATTTTCACATATGTAACTTGAGGCATAGAGAAAGGGCTAGTTCCAAATAGCTTGACTATTAGCTGTCATCACCTCGGTTAGTAGGAATTGGCAACTAATTATGCAACTAATTTGAATGAGCTATTATGTATGACTTCCTTTGTGTGTGTGTGTGTGTGTGTGTGTGTGTGTGTTGTCTAAATTTGCTCTAAACACTTAAAACACTAAAATATGATTTTGTGTACATCCTCATAAATGCTACTTCCCATAAGATTTGTGATTGGTATGTAAAATGACTAATTTTTTTTTAAATAAAGAAAAAAGAAACTTCAGGAAGTGATAATAGTGAATTAACTTTTTGACAGTGTGTATACAAGCTCATATTTCTCTGGTTTGATAAATTGCAGTTCAATGTAATGGGGTATGGCATTACTCCATGCTCAGAAACCTGTAATGAAGCAAATGTGGGATGAATTCTCTAAAGCCATCTGCCAAAATAAATATTTTCTCTATTAGGACTTTTTTAAAAAATTGGGTATGTGGTTATAGTGACAAGGAGCTAACTAGTGCATTCCCTCTATAATTCCTTAAAATTGTATTGTTTAATAGGGTTGTAGACATTAGTTTTTGTGTATATTTCTAGACTTTTGAAATGAGCAAATCAGCTAATAATGAGTTTTTCAAAGCATGTTGCCATAAAATGTACAGTCTGCACCCAATTGTCTCCAACTTTTTTGCATGTTCTCTTGAGACTTTCTTTGGTGCTTATGCCCAGCTATTCTGAAATAAAACTTTTTTGAACTAATGTCATGTATATTGCTAATTTCAATGGCCACTGAAAAATTTATTTGTGTGTATGCTCGTGTGTGTGTGTGTGTGTGTGTGTGTGTGTGTGTGTGTGCATATATGTGTGTCCAAGTCAATTTCAGCAGTAATGGAAACCCAATCATTACTTTAACATATAGATAGGTTCAGCTGTCTTCTAGTAAGAGATTCAAAGTTGTTTCTCTCTGCCTCACTAGCTCTTCTCAGCATCCTTCTTTATCAACCCCTTGAGTACATAATGGTAAATTATAGGCTTTAGACCAAGTTTGGTCCTTCATGACTTGTATTCTTGCTGGAACTATCAACATTAATGAAACTTTACCTCATGACATTCATATTGGTTCTTTGTAATTTTCTCTTTACTGAGAAGATCTTTTTATTCCCCTTTAATCTCTAGGCTCACATTTCATTAGCTTATTGATGTTCATTTTGGTCACAAGTATTAATCTTTTTCACTTCTATAGAGTTTAAAAATATAAAAACATAAAAACCAAATACCTGGTCTATCATCTTTAAATATGTCCCTTCCACATCTCTATATACTGAATAAATATAATATTGCTATTAGGAAAATAACCTAAATTTTATACTTTAATCTTCACTGTGTTCTACTACACATACGTACTTTAAGGCAATATGTGTGTTATCCACTTAAAAGATTTATTTACAAATAGAGCATGTGCCATAAAAACAAGTTTGCTCACAATTATTACCACAACAAATTATTGGTTTCACTGAGAATGAAGTTGAAATAATCCATTACTTTAGTTTAACATTGCAGTATCTAAAGTTACTTTACATTTCTAAGTTTTGATAGATGAATAATAGTAATTAGATTTTATATACTATTATATAATAAAGCTATTAGTTATGCTTGCCTATTAAGCTCAAATTTTAAAACAATAATTGATTATTTAGTTATTCCAATTATTTTGATCATATTCAACCCCAAACCCTACCCTTAATATTTTCAAGATCAGTCCTCAAATATACCCTCATCCCCTAATTTCCTGTCCTCTTCTGTTGTGTTACATAGCCCATTGACCTAATTTGTCATTTCTCTGTGCTTCTGGGTATGGGGCCATCCACTTAGGGCATGATCCACTCATAAGGAGTTTTAAACTTACAGAGAACTGACTCTCTGTCCCTCAAAAGCTGTCATCTGTCCACAGCTCTGCATTTTTTGGCGGGAAATCATGAACCCCTTCCTACTCAGTGATAAAATGCTGAATGGATTAATATTGCACATGTCTTTTAGAGATACCTCAAGATGCTGTGCGTTCTTTCATGTATCAGAGCTGTCATGTCCAGAAAAGACTGTTTTCTGTTTTACTCTGGTTCTCCACAGTCTCTGGCTTCCACAGCCTTTCTGCCTAGATTCTACAGTGATCCTTGAACCTTGGGGAAGGTGTATGGTACAGATTGCTAGTGTAGATATCTGAACACTCCACAGCCATTCTTTTATTTACAATTAATATTATATGTAAAGTTTATTCTGTATTATACACTCACACAGAATCAAAATGCTGTGATAAATTCACAAAACAAATGAGGGCTGTGGCACAAATAGAGGCATTAAAAATTGTTTGAAATGGCAAATATCATAACCAGCTAACAGCAACAAAGCAATAGAGAAATTGAAGGAAGAAAAGGAAAAAATCAACTTAATCCATTGCCTCTGCAAACACCTATTGAATATATAGTATACGTCAGGTACTCTTTTGTGTACCTGGAACATAGAAATAGACGCAAGAAAGACATATCCTAGCTTGAGACATCAGGCACTGACCTGAAATGGGGAGAGGGATTACCAGAAGAAAGAAACATTGGGAAGGATAGTTGAATGAAGCTAAATGCAGTACATGCGTGGAGAGAATTCTGCTGAACAAAACAAATTGCACAACACTTATGGAATGACTCACTGCCTTGGGGAAATACAAAACAGAACACAAAGAAGAGGGAAAAGCACTGAAAACTTCAATCATAACAACTATGAGAGAAAAATGATCCTCAGAAAGAGAAGCTCTGTATATTGTAATGGAATCAATCCCATGCAGCACAGAAATTAGATTCCCCAAGAAGCAGGCAGGAAAAGCCAAATGCCAACAAACAGAACAGGCAGACAGGATCAATCATCCATTTCAAATAGCAACTCACCTTTTAACCCACAGCATAAATGTCTTGAAATGACTCCGGTCATACCAGAAAAAATAAACTTGAAGCAATTAACGAATCAACTGACTATTCCACATGAATATAAAAAGCAAGCTTTATAGTGGACAGAAACCACCACAATAAGGGTTAGGCAAAATCTGAATATTTACATAATAAAAGGGTTAATTAACATAATATGGAGACTGGAGAAATGACTCAGTATTGAAGAGCACTTGCTACTCTGGCAGATAATTTGTGCTTGGCTCTCAACATGGATATACCCTCTTCTGATTTCCACAGGCACTGTATATGGGTAGTGTTCATACAGACATACATACATACATGCAGACACTCACATATACACATAAATAAAATAAAATAAAGAAGCCAAAGTATTGGCAAGAATTTTTCTTCAAATGTCATAAGAAATGCCCTCTGATTTGAATTATAAATGTTCTTGGAAAAGAATGTGTCTTACAAAAAGTAGCGACTTTTTTAAAATTCAGAATTAATTTCATATATATGGAATGTTTTCCCTTTTGTTTTTTACATTTATCATGGAGTTTCAAATATTATTATGCAGCTCAAATTCATTTGGTCTTGGTTTTGTTGACTGTATTTGCACTGCATCAAAAGTTATAGGTAAGCTCTTTGTACACTTGAGCTGAGGAGAGGACTGAGCTGCCAGGTGCTGAGGTAGAACTGAAACATTCCCTCACAGGCTCATATTTTGAATGCCTCTTCAGCTAGTGTCATGATTTTGAGCCTTTAGGAGGCAGGGCCAAGTTGGCAGAAATACATCACTAGGGGCAGGTCTTTGTAGGTTACCTCACTTCAAGTTCTGGCCTGCTTTCTCTGCTTCTTAGCCTGCTTCAGTGAGATAAGTGTCTGCCATACACTTCCACCCTCATGCATTCCATGGTGCCTTCTCCTCTGTGATAGGCATAACTCCCTTTCACACTGTGAGCCAAACGAACTCTCCCTGCCTTGTGTTGATTTCATCAGGCATTCTGCCCCCAGAAGTACGAAGGTAACTGGTACAGGCCTCTGAGCTGATGATTAAAGCAACAGGGAAAGAAGTCAAAATGAAAGTAACGTGAAACCATTAATCCATTACAGAGAAAGCCTGGTACCAAATGGTCAGCTCTGCAAACACGCATACAAGTAGCATTGTATGGACAGAGCAGGTTATATTTAGGAACACATATGTACATAGACATGCATATGTGTATGTAATACAAATTTGTGAAAAAAATATAAGAGGAGGGAGGGATACAGGAGATGATTTGGAGGGAAGGAAAGAAGGGGAAATGCCTTAATTATATTATAATCTCAAAAAAATAGAAACAGAGAGAGCAGACTCAATAATAACTTTTTTTTTCTCCACAGAACCCCATTCTGATAGTCAGGATAGACAGAGATTTCTGCCTGCATTGAGAGTGCTGACAACAAAAGGTGGTTTAAAATTGATGGGAGTTAGTGCATCGTGGAAGAACACTCAGGTCCAAGCTACTGTAGATGGCAATGTTTCCTAGGTTCTTCATGAGAAGGCTTTCACTAAGGTCCCTGAAAAATCTTATCTAAACATGTGAAAAACACTCAAGACAAAGATGGGAAGAAATGGAGGTATCAGTCCTGGAACTGCAAGTCTTCATGAAAGCATACTAAGCAGAAAGAGTTGACTCTTTCATTCTAACCCAATTCAGAGGTGGGGATGCACTGCCTGAGCATAGAGACCAGTGGCGTGAGAGCAGCTTTACCTGTATGGCTTGCTAGGTCAACCTTCTGTAATTACCTATGATAACACTTATCATTTAAGTTTCTAAATAGACTTCTTTCTACTCTTAAAATCAAAATGTGTGGTGATATATTGTGTACCCTAATAAAATCTGTCTGAAAATCAGAGAACAGAACAAGCCACTAGATTATACATAGATGCCAGGTAGTGGAGGCACATACTTTTAATCCCAGTACTTGGGAATCACATGCCTTTAATCTCAGCACTAAGAAGAAAGGGAAGCCTGAGTGAGAAAGGTATAAGGCATGAGGTGACAGGAGCTGAGGCCTTTTCAGGCTGAGGTGTCCTATAGGTAAGACGTGGCAGTGGCTTGTTCCTTTGTCTTTTCGATCTTTCAGCATTTACCCCAATACCAGGCTCCTGAAATTTTTTATTAAAAGACCAATTTAAAATTCAACAATATCTGGTGTCCAACTTGTGGGCCATGAATTCATGCAAAAGCTTCTTACCTATGGCTCAGGCTGGACCTACACTCTGCTGGAATCTCCACTCCACCTGGGCCAGAGTCCCTATCCTGCTGGCTAAGTTTTTAATGCAGCCTCTCTGAAGCAAATTCCGTAGGTTTGGGGGCTCCAAAAACCACAGGAGTTAGCTATTTTCACATGTTTCCCCATGTAGATGGCTGAATCTATCACCTTTTCCCTCTCCTGGGGGGTTTTGGCTTTCTTGGGCCCCTTCCTCAGCCTGCTGCCATGCCATCATCTGTATTGCCATTGTCAGCAGATTTGGTGAATCCATTGGGATTTCTTAAAGGGGTAATTAGATAAAAGAAAGTTTTTTTTCCCCCACATTAAAAACTGGGAAACATTTTTAAAAGGGAAGGAATTTGGTCTCTGTTAATATGATTGATGGTTCTGAAAATGGAACAATTAAATGAAAGGATGATTAATGTTGATGGGATTTATGTTATATCAATTATAAATAGTATTTGCTTGATTATTTATGTTTTATCATTTAAAAGGTTGGTTAATATGAGTGCCAAGATAAAAGCTTTAGAGAAATCTGTTAAAACAGATTGTAAAAATGTTCAGACACAGAAGAATTTAAAGGAGAACCAGTTTCAACATTGCATTATAAGGTTACAGAGAAACAGCAAGGGCTTTCAAACAGCCAACCTTAATTTATACAGTAACCCTGCAGGAACTGCCAAATGATAGATATTCCCAAGACTGCGTACAAGATCATTGTACTCCTGTGCAAATGTTAGATTTGAGGAGATTCAAAGAAGCAGTAGTCTCATATGGCATACACTCATCTTTCGTTAAACAGATGTTAAAGTTGTGATCAACTTGAAATAAAATTATCCCTACTTTCTGATTTGCTACCACACAGCGTGGGACCTGTTGACATCTCAAGCTGACTGAGAGGTCTACACTCCCAACTTCAATTATGACTAAGAACAATCATTAATTATGTTTGTTTTGACTACATGCATACAAATTTTAGAAAATTACAAATATGACTGGCATGTCGCCAGCACAAGGAAGAAATGTGTATTTATGAAGCATTCCATAGTAGGAAGTAGGAAAAATTAAGATTCCTCAAAAATCTAAAAATATAGCTACCATATAACCTAGCTGTTTCTCTCTGAGCATATTCCCCCAGGACTCTATATCCTGCTACAGATGCTTGTACATCTATGTTCATTGTTGGACTATTCACAATAGTAAGAAATAGAATCAGCTTACATGGCCATTAACTTGTTAATGGACACAGAAAATGTGATATGCCTACACAATAGAATTCTTTTTCAACTGTAAATAAAACCCCAATTTGGGGAACTTGTTGGTAAATAGATGTCTCTGGAAAAGTTTTCTTTCATTGAGATAGCCAGATCCAGAAATAAATACTACAGATTTTCTATTATATGTGGAGTTTAGCTTCAAATATTTATATCTTCATGTTAACTTAGAGAGTCTACATAAAATCCAAAACTGAAAAGAGCCTTGGGGGTTGGTACCTTTTGTGAGTAAGATAATATAAAGTAAATATTGTGATGATATTTTATTTGTATGTTAATAAAGTTTGCCTAGAGATCAGAGGTTATAGCCAACCATAAACAAAAATCAGGTGGTGGTAGCACATGCCCTTAATCCGATCAAGGATACAGCCAATTGTGGTGACACACGCCCTTAATCCCAGTACCATAGAGACCTGGAGGTCTGTACAGACAGGTAGTGATGAGGAAGTGAGGTGGCTGGGCTAAGAGCCAATGAGAAGGCAGAACAGGAAAGCAATAAAGGCTCAGGTTAGACAGGAAGAAACTGGTTCTCTTGGGAAGCTACTGTGACATGGTGAGCTAAAGTTAGTTGGTGGCTATTATTATTTCTCTGATCTCTACAGCTTTCACCCCTGTATTTGGCTTTGTGTTTCTTATTTAATAAGACTGTTTAGAAATTCATCTACAAAATATGACTGTTGTTTTAATTTTTAACCTTGAATATCTAGAATAAATTAAGAAGAATATCTCAGTGAGGCATGTGCTAGAAGAGATTGGGCATATATGAAGAGGATTATCTTGATAATTTCATAGCAATGGGAAGACCTATCCCAAGGGGTTGCCACTATTCACTAGGCAGTGAATCTTCAACTCTCTAAGGTTAAAAAAAGTACAATAACTGAGAACTGTGAGCTAACACAAACTTCTCTGCCTTAAGTTGCTTTTGTCAGGGTACTTGATGACAATGACAAGAACATAAGTGAATTAGAGGACAGTAATGCCTTTTTTGAAATGTTTTTGGATGAATATATTGGGAAGGGTTAACCAAATGTAAGGGTGAAAAAAAAAAGCCATAAGGAAACCCACAGTTTTGCAAGTCCATTTAAAATATATGTGTAAAAACAAATAAGCACTACCTTATATGGAAGGACCATGGTGCTCCCATATACCATAGGTCATTACCTAAGTCACTGTGCACCTACTGTAAAGAGTCATCATGACCAAGGCAGATTATAAAAGAAATCATTTGGGTGCTTATTTAAAGATTCAGAAGGTTAGTTCATGACCTGCAAACGTGGCACTGGAGTAGTGGCTGAGAGCCTTACATAATAATCTGCAAGCAGGAAATAGAGAAAGGGTTTTTAATTCCCCAAAGCCACCCCCAGTGACACATTTTCTTTAACAAGGAAACACCTACTCTAGCAGCTCCAAACCTTCGAATCCTTCCCCCCCAAATTCCACTAACTTGGGACCGATAATTCAAATTAAACAACAACAGCAAAGGCTATGGAGAACATTCTCATTAAAACCTCCACATTTATTCAACATAATTCCAATTACCAAATGTGGGGTGTCTCCTTATAAGCTGTTGGACTCTTGTTGGGCTTTTAGGTTTCTCACAAGGACAACATGGTAAGAAGAAGATCTTATTGCTGAAGGAACCAGACACAGTGTGATGTATAGACACTTAACCTTGCCCAGCAGTGGAAGCTTCCTCCCTGCTGGGTAGCTTTTATAATGACAGAAGATTCTATGTAAGTACCTGTGAAGAAAAGGCTTTTGCAGTCTTACCCACATGTGAAAAGCATGAAGTACAATTCCAACCACAAAGGCAATATATCTCTACTGCTATAATAGTTTCAAAATTGTTATAGGGGCAGGCAGCAGACCTCAGCTAAATTTGAGGCCTGTTGAGTAGGTGAGAATTCATGCCTGGTAATTCATAGTCAGTCAAATGCCATGCTGGAGAAGTTTTGAATCCTAAAGTGGAACTTACTACTATTTTGTGGTAAATTGATATGATGTTAAACAGTATTTAAAAATTGACATTTATATCCATAGACTAATACAACTCAAAACATTAATAATAAAGCTTTTTTTTTTTAAATAAGCAATGTGAAGGCAGATATTTATGGGTGTTAAAGATGCTTAGATTAAGTGATTGTTGAGCACATAGCCCTAAAAGCCATTTATGCTGACACTTTTAAAAGTCAGGGACAAAGCAGTGATATGGGCAGAAAAAAATGTGACACCTGGCAAAAAGAAAACCTAGCATTGAGATGATATCTTTTCAGGTTGACACAGGCACTGAAATCATGAACTCATGGCAGCTGTGCTTGTCTGCATGGGATTTGCACAGGACCAGAAATGTCAAACCATAAGTCATGGATGTGGAGAATCGCATCAAATACTAGCTCTCAGCTGATTTTCTGGGGAGGTAGAGTCATTGGCTTCAGTTCTGGTGAGCTCACCATGTCAGCTGGATAGTAAAGACATACAGTCACACAGACTGCCCTAGTAAGTCTCAGTGGGCTACAAAATAAAATGAAAGACATAAAATGAGAAAGGAAGGAGGAGAAATTAACAGTAATAGGAGGAAGATTGAGGAAGGAAGAGAAATTAGCAGTGAAAGGAGGAAGATTAAAGAGGGTTGGTGATGAGAGTAATTAGAATACATTTTATATATATATATAATATATATATATGAAGCTTTTAAATAATAAAATGGAATCAATAAATTTCAAAATTTGTAATATTTTTATTTATTCTTAATTTCTATAGCTAAATATAATAACTTAAAATATGCATGTAAAACTTTAATATAGTTGTATGTACATATATAAAATTCCATGTGATAGTTTAAAGACAGCATTGTTTTCACATATATGTATATGTCTAGAATTGATGTACTTTTGATATTTAAAAGTTATCATCAAAGTTAATAATAAAATTAAAATGTGATTAATACCTAACAAATTCAAAGATACAAAAAGTATCAGAGTATCATTGAGATTTGGTAGATTGGGAAGACTAAGTTTTAGCATTACATAAATATAAGTCTGGCACCAAATCAGACATTTCAGGATTCGTGAGATTTGGAAAGTGCCTCACTTAGAGCACAAAGACTTGCATCCAGATTGTGAGAACTTCCCTCACATTGTGTAGGCCTGCTGTTGGCAAATAATGCCCTCATATACCACATTCATTTTATCCTTAGAGAAGAGCCAGATCACTTTGTAGAGCATCATATTTGCATTTTGTATTATGGATTATTAGTTATTTTCAACTAATCACTCACTTCTTTAGCAAACTCCCTGATATGGTTTGTTTTGGTTAATGGGAAGAAATCTTATCCTGACTCAATATTTTCCCAGGACTTTTCTGATTTGTTTTTCACTCCCTTAAATTTCTTATCATTTCATATGCATAACAATTATTTTCAACTACTAACATGCAGCTTAACTTTGTCATCCTGGCCTTAAAATTACCAACATAGCAAATAATAAGTATGGGATAGCATTCTTGAAAAAATTTACTATATATCCATTAATACATTTTTCAACCTACATTTTGCATTGGAGTAGACCAGTAGATACTCTTAGTACTTTATGATATCTTCAGGGCAACAGAAACACTCAATTGACTGAGATGAGTTGAGATATAAGGATGGAGTGGGTGATTGTACATAGTGATGTAATGTTCATTTTCAGAATTAGTTGTCACTTGTATATGAAAAGAAAAGATCTGAGTGATTTGAGAAAAGTAATAATGATACATGAATACCCTTCTTAAATCAAGAGAAACGACATAATGACGAAAGAGACAAGGGTCCTAAAAGTTATAAGTAGAAGGACTAATCTTTGGTTCAGTCAATATTTATCACAAGCAGAACACACTTAAAGATTGATGTCTACAGTATAGCCCTTAAGGCTTACAGTACCACGTTCACTCACTGCCTTGTGGACAACATAAGACTGTTTTATGGGCAAGATGAGCAATTCGTCATTCCATGATAGATGCCCATTGTGCAGGAATAGGTTGGCTCTCTAACAATGGTGTCTTATTAAAGTGAAAATAGAATCACTGATGAAATACAAACTTTCAAATTATCAATTGATGAATGTTCCATTCCAGAAAAAACTTTAAAATCACAATCATTTAAAAAACATGTTGTAAAACACAAATGCTCCTAAGGAGTGTACAAAAACCAATACCGTTGGAACCCTGGTTGACTGTCTTGACAAATCAGGAGGAAATTCACACCTATTGGGTTTTATCATAATCTAACTTTGCTTGGAAAAATGATATCTGTTTTATACATTTCTGATCTAGTGTAGTATAAAAATGGAGGATGTCATAATGAATATTTTTAAAAATTCATGATAGTTCATAAATTCATAAACTAAGTATGAAAGCCACAGTTTTTCCCAACCATTATACTCATACATTGCTTTATGGTAATTTAAACTAACAGTTTTTTAACCTAAAAAAAGGAACACTGAAAGCATTAAATTTATTTCATATTCACATGAATACAAAATAGTGTTATTCAGTATGTGTTATTATTAATGGAAATTAATGGCCATTAATGGAAAATGTAAATTCTCTAGTGTGTTTTGATCCAAACAGCACTCTATTCCATCACCTCTAATTACTACTCATCCTCAAAACACTTATCCTTCCTAAACTCATGTCCTCTATCTATAAAGCCACAAAATCCACTTAATGATAACTCTATGAGTTTGGTGGAAGGCAATATCTCTGTAGTTTGTTTGTTTGTTTGTCTGTTTTTGGCCATCTAACTGGACAAGGATATGCAACTTTGATGTGGGTTTTAAAAACTATCAGATGATAGGTGATTTCTTCCATAAACTTCATGCCATTACTGTACCACTGACTATATATTTTAACAGATTCGTTATCATTGTAGCTCACAGGGTTCATTGCTGAGTACAGCCATTAATTACTTTTCTGGACTGTCAGTGTGCCTACTACCTTCTAGAGTGATGAAATACAATCAACAAAAATTAAAATTCCAGGTCAATTTCAGCTTTATTTTTCCACAGTATGTGACTCAAATATGCGGTTCCTATAATACATAGTTTTAGCATCAAGTTCTAGGGGAAGAAGAGTGTACCAGCTGATTTGTGTTGGTGATCAATATACGCAAAGCATATAGAAATTATTACTATTATTAAATTGATTAAATTGCACAAATATTATAAAAGATGAGAGTGGAATATATAGGACATTTCTTCATCTCCTAGGAAATTAGTCTTCTTTAATTATCATAGAACCTACAAAATATTATAAAATACTGATGAGAAATACGTTTCAACAATGATAACCTGATAATTCTTGCCTTTTTTTTTTTTTTTTTAAAAAACATTTCATGTAATATTTTATTTTCTGGATCTGTACTCCCTTCACAGCTGAGGCTGACCTTGAACATGTGATCCCCTTTTCTCTACTACTCATGTGTTGGGATCACATGTATGTATCATTATACCAAGGACACAAACCATCAATTATTTAACCATAATAAAACTAGAATATCTGTATTTCAGGCTGTATAATGGCAATGAGAAAACACATACTAGAAAAACTAAGACAATTTTAAAGCTGAAATTTACACATATGTAAGTATTTAACCTTTCCACTATATAACAAATAAAATGATTGTTACTGATAATTTTTACTGAATAATAATAACGGAAGCATGATACATGTGTTCATGTATTACATCTGTTTGATGTCATCTGAAAGAATATTGAGACTGAAATTACATCATGAAAATGTTGATATTATTACTTGATTTTTCTAACAAAATTTTACTGTTAACACAAAGTGTAAATCAATTACCTAGGTATGGATCCTTGATAATTGTATAAATGCCAATAAAAATGGCTACATAATAAATAAATTACTTTTGCTTTTAAGAATACATCAATAGAAAATGGATACAACAATGTGACAGATTGTGTTTGTACAAAATAGTACTCCTGTCATTAGTATAAACTCAGGGAAGTTAATCTGAGATCCTATACAGCCTGTACGCTTTCTTATTATATATTTGTATATTCTATCTATATTTATTCTGTAAAGACTATTTTTGTTGTTGAAACTGATTTTTTATAACTAGGTAGATGTGAGGTATATGGCAAAGCAGATATACTGTCTTACCTTGTAAAATACTTTACTTTGGGAACCAGTATAGCTTTTATATGTGAATTCTGACTTTGTGCTGTCAACATTGAGTTTAGAGATACTTCATTCTTGTCATTAAATCCATGCAGACAAAGTGTACAAGTAAGGATTAGAATAATCTTCCAGTTAGTATGTAGCCTGTGATATGTACTCTGTTGCCTCTTTCCATTGAAAGGCAGATATTAAACAATTGAGAGGGTGTAACATCATGAGAAAATTACAGCTGTCAGGAGGAAACAAAGGTTATAACCGTCATTGTTGCCACTATGTAGGAATAATGATGGGATAGATGTCTTTCAAAATTGCAGTGGCAAATGCTTTTGTATAAAGAGTAAATAATATGTAATTTCTCAATGAACTAAATTCATGATAATTTTTTTGAATGGCAGTTCCTAACAATAGAGAACAAAGGGTAAAGATGTTATTTCTGGATAGGACTTAGAGTGCTTAACAGATCACTTTGGTAAGATATTTTAATACTCTCCAAAACAAGAAAGCATTTTAAATGTGGGTAGTATCATCCAGCTAAATGCAATTGTATTCAGGAAACTTAAGTTTCATGATGGTAAAACATTTAAATAAACATTTTTGAATCATTTACTTATATTTCTTTCCCATCATTACATTCTTCTATACAATCTTTAGGTAAATACTGGCCTCTCAAAGTTTTAAATATAAAAGTATTAAAGTTAGAAAGTGACACAACACTTCTTAAAACTTACAATACATTGATATTACCAAACTTGTATTGCTACATATTATTATAAAATTTCAGATAAATAAGCATGTTTGTACTCAAAAACATAATCTCAATGTAAACTTTGATACTTTATTCTTGGTCTACTTGAAATACATAACCTGCTGCTAAGTGATTCTTATTTTAGGGAAAGTCAATATACTATTTAGACTTTTCTGTTTTTCATTTCTCACACCATGGATTTCTCTACAACAACCAACTCCTTTAATGCTTGCCATAGAAGCAGGAGACCCCAAGTTTGGCATCTAGCATCCATGTCCAAAGGTGGGCCTATTGCTGCACAGTCTTAAACAGTGCTAGGGAAGCAGAGACAGGTGCACCCCTGACACTGAATGGTCAGCCATCCCAGGCTAATGTGTGAGCTCCAGGTCATAATGAGGGACTCTGTCTAAATCAAACAAACAAACAAACAAACAAAAAGAAAAAACCATACAGAGCAACTGAAGAAGGTTGGTTTTGGTTTCCACACATATATGAACATGCTGAAACACACATACAAACACACACACACACACACACACACACACACACACACACGCACGCACGCACGCACGCACATGCACACGCATACCCTCTTTTTTCATGTGAAACCTCTTCATGATTCCTGTTACCTCAATGCAATCTCAATACCACCTCATTCAACCTCAACATTGTTTGGTCGTGATGCAAGTTACTAGAGGGCAGTGAATAGATGTTTTCAAGAATAAGTAGCTTTTTAACAGGACTAAATTAAACCCAAATCAACAAATTATCAAAGAGATTTACAGAAAAAGAATTATGTATTTGCCCAGAAAACCCACAAATGAAACTATTCACACTTGAGAAATCCCAGGGTATTTCTGCAAAACAGTATGTAAAAATAGCCTTAAGAAAGCACTAAATGTAATTTGTTAACTTAGAAAAGAAAACAACAAAAATCAGAACTCTCTGAGAAGTAAGATAGCCATGTGTCAAGCAAACCTTTTTTAAATTCCCCTGAGTTCAGGACTCCAGGGATAGTCAGGGAAGGCCATGTGGGAAAAGTGAAGTTCAGGTGGGTCCCTCAATTATAGCTGAACAGTGAAACACAAATAGAATGAGAGCATGCTGATGTAGCAAGGGAGCTTCTCAATACATTCTTTTCTGAGATTCATAAAGTAGAGGATAAAAGGAAGAAATCAAGTTTTCTCGCAGATGGATCCTAATGTTAGAAAAATGGTTCCATTCCTAGTAAGTGTGAGAATGAGATGTTTTTTTCTTGGCAGAAAGTCTCAGCCAAGGTTTTGCGCAGCATTTAGCATAGGATGCTGTATTAATCGGGTTTCTCTAGCAGCAGAACTGATAGAATAAACGTGAGAGCTGACCAGTTTTGGTCTATGTTGAAAACCAAAAGAACTAGAGTCTAATACAAGTAAAGGGGTGTCTCAGAAAGAGGATAGATGAACTTGCTAGCCAGAGTGAGGTTTAGCAAGCAAAAATCAAAACCTTTTTCTTCCATGTCTTTTTATATGGGCTGCCACCAGAAAGTATGGCCTAGGCTTAGTGTGCTCTCCTTAGTTCTACTGAAATATATATTTAGGGTGGGTATGCCAAATCAGATAAAGGAAAAAGCCCTCCCAAGTATGCTCAGATACTTAGGTTTTTAGTTAACTCCAAATGTGGTCAAGTTGACAACCAATATTGCCATCATGCATTTCAAACATATTTTTAAATAACATTTTTTAATTCTTTGAGAATTTCATATTTTGATCACATTTACCTCATCCCTCAACTCTTCCCATACCCACTTCATCTCCTTGCAAAACCAAGCCCAGACTTTCTTCTTTTTCTTTCACTTTTTCTCCTTTTCTTCCTCCTTCTAACTGCTCCTGGGGGTAGGACTTGGCCTGGAGGGTGGTCACTCTACCAGGTATCAAACTGTCATTTACAAAGTTGAATCTCCCTGTTGAGCCAGTGGCTGTTTCATTACTTTGGGCATTTGGTGCCCACAGGCTCCACTATATGCTGGAAAATTATATGGCTTGAGTTTGCTGATATCATGTGCAAGTTGTCACAAAAACTGTGATTTAATGAGTATAAATACCTTGTGTTTGTAAAACACTATTTTCCAGAAGCTATCTTCGACTTCAGTCTTTTATGCTTTTTCCATTCACCCTTCCTCAATGATCCTTGACCTTTGAGAGGAGGAATATGATATAAACATTCCATTTATCACTGAGAATTCCAGTCTTTTATTTTCTTTACATTGACCGATTGAGGATGTCTATGTTAGTTGCAATAAAACATTTTTCTGATGAGGGTTGAGAGACGCACTGATCTATGTGCATAACAATGAATCACTAGGAGTCATTTTAATGCTTTGTCTATTTAGTAAAATAAAAGTATTAGGTTTCTCCTGGGTCCTAAGACCTACCATTGCACAAATTCTTTGTCATCTTAACAGTACCTAGAATAGGGTCCACCCCATAGAGTGGGGTCTCAGTTTCAAACAATAGGTGGTTGGTTACTCCCACAATATTCAGGCAAGTTTGTATATGTACATATATATTCCTAAGAATACAACTGTAACCTGCTCAGTCTATATAATGTTACTTGTTTTTAGGGCTTGCCATTTAGTTTTGGATAACCAGTTAGTGTGTTCTTCATCATCTAAGACTTCTAGCTCCAAATCTTCGGACGTGAGAACATGTCTTAAAGCAGCAGAAACTTAGAAAGAAAAAAAATATCCTTAAAGAAACATAATTTAAAGGAAATGCTTGCAGAAACAAGAAAATAATTCAGGAAAATTTTGAAGTAAAGAATATCCTCCTAAATTCACTAGAGTATTTATGCACATCAGTGCAGCCTGGAAACAGTGAGTATGACTGTTTCATGATAACTAAGAATGCAGCATGCATTAAAGAAGATGATAAACAGCCAGCAATGCTGAGGAAGGGTACCTCATTCCACTTAGAATGGCCCAACCTAAAGAGATGGCTTGGGCAAACATATTAATGATGATTATATCAAGGGAAGGAAAATATTTCATATCTGTTTTATAAATTAAAGTCAAATACATACCTATTGATACTGAGGAAGCTGCAAACATAACATTTATTTGATCTTTACTCCATTCCACTGTGCTGTCTAAACTTTTATACTTGGTTAAATGTTAGAGGCAGAACTGACATTTTGGAAACTGTTATTTGAATTGAATTTTGACATATAATTTGATTTGAATTTTTAACATGCAATTTTAAATTGCACTTTAATTAAATGACTTACACATTTAAAATATTTACCTCAACTAAAACTCAATCCTGGTGAGCAACTAAAACCTAACTTATCATAAATGTAATTTATAGACAGTCTCAATCTTTTTTGTAATAATATAATCAAATAATATATTATAATAATAGAAAACTTAATTCAGCTACACTTTCTCTTGTTAAACTATGTTTTTCAGAGTGATATTATGTAGGGCACAATATAATTCCATTATTGATTTGAATACACATTTAAAGGTCAGCACTAGCTAAGCAGTTTGAAAGTTGATTAACTTATGCTTGTTAAAGCTCTTATACACCTTTGAAATTTAGAGTAATTGTATTTAAAAAACATACTGACAGGAAAAATTATGAGTTTGTTGAAAACTATGACATTATTACGTCAAAGCAGACCTTTCTAACTGTACAAATTTGAAGGTTTTTATAAGTTTTATTTGAGAACAAAATTTAGACATAATGTTTTAAATAATTTAGGCATTAATTTGTTAAATTTTCATAATCATTGTTTATATTTATTATTATTACATAATAAAATATCCCACATTGAAATCTTCAAAGTGTTACAAAATTGATTAAATGTGTTCTTAAGATTTTCCAAATGTTCATTTTAAATCTGTATTTTCCAAAAATGTCAGGTTTTAATTCATTCTCTCATCTCTGTAATTTTTATTCCTGTTTTCTTAATCTATGAAATTTATTTTCCCCTTTACATTTTATATTTTATTTCTTGGACTTTAGTAATTTTGTAACATATTTTTCTTGGAAAGTAGTTCAGTGAAGAAGCAATTGCTGTTAATTCACAAGAATACTGAATTTACTGCCAATATAAACAAAAGTATGTTGAATAGGCTTTATTTTACATGTAGATGACATTATCATTAAATTGATACTATATTCCATATTCCAATAAAATAAAGTAACCATTTCTTGGTGTAATATAGAACTGAATGCATTCTTAAATATTTCCAAGAAATTAAATGTCTGTATTCCTTGAACAATTAATATAACTGTAGAGATTGCCTCAACTTATAGCCAAAATCTTGTTCAGAATAACTTCTCAGTCTCTGATGATAATGAATAGTAGATGGTTAGCCATTTCTACCTAATTTGTACATGTTTATTGTATGCTACCAAACTCATATGATATATTACAATGGTAAGAATTATTTATTTTTAGAATATTTCTGTGCAATATTCCTTTAATAAAATAAACAGTTATGGTCACTGAGTTAATTAACATAAAAGTTATAATATGGTAATATGTGACAGTACACTTTTAATTGTGCATTAAGTCCATTTAGTGATATACTATTGTCTGTCCATATATATTATTACTTATAGAGAAATATATGTTAGCATATATTATATATGTTACAATCTATATATTTATATATTATTATTAGAAGATACAAGTAAGTTATATATTCAGGAATGATTTCAATATTTCCCCAAATTCTACATAGTTAGGAAAAAAAGGAAACAGAATGCTCTGGTCAAGTTGTAAGATTGAGTTCTCTATATTGAATTATCTCTCATGTCTGGCTGTGGAAAGAAGTGGATTTAATAAAATACCAAAGATGGATGTCCATAATAAGATAATCACATGGATCACATCATTTAGAAACATTGGTGTAGCATTGTTTAGAGGACTTGTTCAGAAATATAACAAGAAAAATTCAGTGCACATCAATTAGAGATTCTTTTATGTTGTGTTCATATAACAGTCTCTCATGTAAATGAAATATTGAAGTAGGGTGCTCCTTCAATAGTTAAAACCTTGTATAATTACTTCGTTCTATAAAAGACATGACTTGGGCTCTAGATTAAAAGGTAAGGTTAAGTTTCAGAGTCAAATATAGAAATAGTCTCCTAACTCAGGAAATGAATTCTCCTAACAAATTCTCTATAGTGTTTAAATGTAATTTATATCATTGTGCACTAAATACCCTTCATTAATACAAAAGATAAAGGGAAAATATTGTCAGAAGTGAACCTGATTCTTAGAAAATAAAGGTCAACTGAATTACTATAGAGTATTGTAATGACTTTGGTTCATGTATAAATGTTCAATAAAAGCAATTTTGAAAAGCTCTATTTAATCCTAAATGCATAAAGTAGTCTTATCAGAAACAACTGCTAGATAATATTCCTTCAGGACAATGTCAATGAACTATTTTTGTCCATAGCAAAACACAAGTTTGCACACATCCATAATGAACCTCCCTATAATTTATATTTTTAGATAAATTTTCACAGAAATTATTTTTCATTTGAAACGTGTATGTTTTAGTTAACCAATTAAATAATAAATTACAGATTTCGTAGAGCAATCCTGAATTCTTGCACTGGACAAATTCTTTAGACTATCTTTTCTAGATTCTTTCCACCATGGTTAACAATAGAGCTTCAGAGTTCTAGAGTCTGGATGCTTGAAGGAGTGAGAAGTTCTAATCCTCCTAATCTTTTCAGTACTAGAGTAGGCAGAACACCACTAGGGAGGTCATTACATAGTGGGGAGTCAATAATACTCTCTGTAGTAGATGTTAGTCACCTTCCTCATCATACTGTATATTTATCACTTTCATAAGCATAATAACAAAGTTAAAACAATTATGATAATTATTCCTTGGTAATACCTAAGAAGTATTTATTTAAAAGGCTCTTAAAATAATAAGTACTCTTAGAAATTCAAATAAAAATAGGAGAAGCCTACATTAACAAGGACACAAACACAACAAACATAATGTATTCTAGGAGCTATAGTGGTGACCCGTGGAACTAAAAGAACTTGATCCAAATCATGACTTCTTTCAGATTATTGGGTTTCTTCCTAAGAAAAGAACTTACATTATTTCAAGTAAGGTTAACTCATTTTCAAAATGGAAGTAATATTAATTTATTAACTCTTGACTTATGCTCCTGTTAAACTTAAATGCAAACATTTATATCACAATTAGAATTTTTTATGTCCTATATGTGGACATTTCTATATTGTATTCATCTGAAAGTTAATTCCAGTCCTACATATTTTTTCTATTTTTCCACGACCATATTCTTTGCATTGAGCAAAGACTCTATTGAATAAAATTTGACTTTTTTGAACTGAAATCCCTAAGATAGGATAGTGACAGCTTGTAGCAGTAGTGACAGTTATGACGTACCACCCAGTGTTCTCCTGTTATACTGTACAGCTTTTGCACAGCTGGTAAGTAAATGCTTTCAGGAAGTACTTCAAAGAAACCACCACTACTGCCACTAACAACTGCTCATCTATACAATGGCACTCGAACATACATATCAAAAACGGAAGATTAATTGTCAGGGAATGTAAAACATTTGTCCTTGTTTCAAAGAAGAATGATGAAGGCCATTCCACACCAAACTCTCTTTGGTAGTACAATCAGCCTTTGCATTTGAGTTATCCTGAATCTGAATATACCCCTTAATAGTTTTTAGCATACAGTTCTCCAAGGTGAGGGCCACTTTGGTGAACTAACGGACAATAAATTTTAAAAATACTAATTTAAGAGATTCATTTTTATACATGTTTATTATTAATATTATACATGTGTATTCATGAACATGTATATTCTAGTATTCTAAAATCTAATGTAGCTTAATCACTGGGATTTAAAATGTTGAAAAAGGTGACAGTAAAGAAAAAAAGAGAATAAAAAAAGTTACATTATGCATTTAGTACAATTGTCTCTCAAGATGAGATAAGTTAACTCTTTCATGTTAACCTCCTTCCAGGAACTCTGTTTCAAGGGCTATTTATATACACTCATTCAATGACATATTACAATAACAAAAAATGAAATTATGTATGCTATTTTATATAAAATGTTGATGTAGCTAGTAAGTCATTTTACACAATGTTGTGGTTTGAATAGGAAAACAGGAATGGCGCCCAAAGACTCATGGGTTTGAATGTCTCCTTATAGGAAGAGGAACTACTGGAAGGTCCGGCCTTTTTTGGAGCAAGTATGTCACTGTGGAGGCAGGCTTTGATGTCTTATCTAGTCAAGCTACACCCAGTGTGGGACACAGTCTTCTATTGCTTGTAGATCAAGATGTAGGTCTCTCAGCTCCTTCTCCAGCACTATGTCTACTTATTTGCCAGTCATGTCCAACCATGATGCTAATGAACTAAACCTTGAAACTGTAAGTTAAATGATTTCCTTTAGAAGAGTTGCTATGATCATGGTGTCTTTATACAGCAGTAGAACCCCTAAGACACACGATTTTATCATGTCATCAAGTGAAAGTGCACCAAAATTCTACCTTCCTAAGCATTTGCTAAATTTAAATACCCATTGTTAAAAATGAAGTAAGAGTTCAGTTTATATTAAATACACCAAAAAAAATACAAATTCAAATAAAGCAAGAGACAAAATAACAACAGTAGACTTTGTTAAAAATAGAAAAAGAGTGCTTGTGAATGGTTGTAACACAATATTTTCTAATTTAAATGGAAAACAATAGCATGTCATATGACAAATAACAATGAGAAAGATTAACTATTTTTAGAATGAAGGTGAAGGTATTGTTTTTCCTTTATGTTATTTGGAGAATTAAGGTTGTTGAGAAAAGATAATTTTTTAATTACAGTTCTTTTGCTTATATAAAAACCGACATTGAAAAAAAAATTATCTTAGCATTTGAACTCTTGTCTAGCCATCAATGTACCTGTAACTAAAAGTTTAGTATTAAAACCTTGCCAAGTACTTGTGAGTCCTTGGTTCAAGATCTAGCAAAAATATAAATAATACCTCATATATTGAGTTATTAATAAAAGTCCTGGCCAATGTTAAATGCTTAACAAATATAAATGGAGAAACAGCAAAATGTCATTATTGAAATTATAACCACCATCTGTTTTGGTTATATAAGCCTTTTTCCCTTCTCCAAAACAGACAAAGCATCCAAATTATACAAATATACTGACATTCACCTTGTCTGTGTCACAGATGGTGTGAATGTGTATAGATATATATCATGTGAGACATTTTGTGATCATGATTATTACATTTATGCACATATATAGAGATCATTTTTCCCCCGAAAATGTAGTTGTCATATGGGGTTACTGGTTCAGAAAAAAACCAGCCTTCTATAGAGATATGTATATAAAATTTATTTTATTATTTTTAATTATAAGCATATGTGTGTATCTTTGGTTCTGTGGGGGTGTGTGTCTGTAGGTGTTTGGGTAGGGATGTTTCCACAGAGGTCACAAGCATCTGGTTCCCTGAAGCTGGGATTAAAGGCAGTTGTGAATTGTCTGACATGAATATTTAGAAACAAACTTGAGTTCTCTTCAAGAGCAGGATATGTGTGCTTAGCCATTAAACCATCCCCACAGGTCCAAGCTCATTATATTTATAGAATACATAAAATAAGTGAATGAATAATGGATTCGAAACATTGACTTGACACCATCATTAATTTAGAATTATTTAGCTGTACAGTTTCCAATAATTACATTAAGGTTAATTGTGAAAGAAAACTACATTCCTAACAGCAGTGTTAGGCTCAAGGAAATGCGGCTTTTCCATTTAGTTCGGTTGCCTGACATCAGTGAAGATGTGAGTCTAAACAAATGTTTTACACCTGCGCGAAGAAAAGGCTAAAAATGAAGCCTAAATATCACGACAAAAGCAGCCAGGGCTATGTAGGGCAATCCTAACTCCTGGGCACTCCGTGTGCTCTAGAATAGATTAAATGCTTGAAAAGAAAGAATATGTTTTGGCAGCGTTGCTAGATCTATATCCCCGGGGCAAAATTGAAGACATAGTTGCATTCAATACAGACATAGATCTTCAGAAAGATATTTTCCTAAGCAAGCATTGCAGGCGCTCTGCTGTGCGTGCCAAGAATATCTCATGAAACAGAGTGCAGGACTGGAATGCGCGCGAGGAGTACAGAGGAGAATGTTGAAACAGGAACTGCTCCAGTGACACCCAGAGCAGCGGGAGATGACAACAATGGTGGTATCAGCAGCAAAAAGGGCTATTTCTCCATTTATAAATGCAATTGAACATATGGCTAGCTTAATTAGGACTTTTCTCATTAACTCAGAATAGGCCATCTCTACTGAAGTACCCTGGATAGAAAAGCTGCATGAATAACAGTCCATAGGTTTTGCGAAAAGACCATTTAATAAGTTGGAAACCAAGAAGTCAGCTATGAGCATCTGTGCAACATTTGCTTATCTTTACCATTTTTAGTCACACTCTGCCGTGTACCAGAGCTCCCACTGATAAGAATGGTTCTTTTGATGTCACCTTCCTGTACAGAATCTGCCTGTAGTTAGACACTGAAGCACCATTCAGACCCCCCAAAATACCATCAGACCTGTATGCAAAGAAAGCATGCATTTGTTAATTTTAATTCTGTTATCACTGCATGTGGAACACAAAACCTGAATGTAGAGTTTTCCAATAGAATTCTAACACTGTCAAGGTAATATTTTTCTCCCTTCTAAAGTAAAAAAAAAAATGAAAATAGGTAAACTATTAGCATATAAACTTCCATAGGAAATTATAAAAATGTGTGAGTTGTGTTGTATGCATGCAAAAATCACATGTATACATAATTTTTGGACCGGTTATAATGTTTCTTTTTGTACATGCAATTTAGAATTTGGAATGAGGCAAGATAAAGGGTCAATTAAAGAGATAGTCTCTAAACCCACATTAATTTGGATGAGTTGGGGTAAGAGGAAAAAGATGAAACTTTTGTTATAATTTCAAAAGTGTACAAGAAGTTGTTAAGACTCATGACTGTGTAGTTAACACTTCTACTTTCAAATATGAAATTATCTGTTTTCACCTCAGACATAGTAGTCACAATAAAGGACTCAACATCCATACTCACTAGTACAGCATAATAAACATATTATGGTTAGGAAATATTGAGTTATTCAATTTGAGTATCAAATTTTTTACTAATATAGTAAACTGTGAACTCTTATGGCAGAACATATTAACTTGCTCTAATTGTCACATATTATTAGTGACCTTATGAAAATGTCTAGATTTTCCAGACCATGACTTGGTTATTGCAACATAGTTCAATGGGGGAACTGCGGAACTGGACTTCTTTTGTAAACACAGGTCACACAGTTAGAGATTTAAGCACACATTTTTTAATGCATTGAGGCAAAATTATTAGGTATTATCCTGAAACTTATGTACAATTTATTTTAAATTCCTAATATTTCAAACAGTTATTGCTGTTATAAAATTTCATAACCAAGAGAAACTTGAAGAGGATATGGTTTATTTCACCTTATACTTCCAGGTAAAGGTACATTAGAGAGTAATGTAGAAGCAAGAACCCAAGCAAGGCAGAAATCTGTATATAGTAACAAGCAGAAGCCACAGAAGAGTGCTGCTTACTTGCTTGCTTCCTATGACTTTCTCAGAACTAACTACTCTGGGTGACACTACTCACATCATAAAAGGCTGGACCCTCTCATTTCAATCAGTATTCCAGAAAATGCAGGACAGACTAGCCCATAAGCAAATCTTATGGAAGTATTTTCTTGAGAGTTCCTCTTCTGGAATAGCCCTAGCTTTGTCAAGTTGACAAAAAACTTAACCAGGACATCAACATATATAAACTTTTGATTCTAATAAGGCACAATTTGTCTCACTGGAAGCCCTTTATGGCTTTTATAGTTAATTTTCTAAGTGATCATAAAAATGGTAATTCTAAATCAAATATCAGACTGTTCACCTGATGGTTACTGAAAAATTCATATACTTAGGAGATGGGCTAGGTAGAGGTCAGGAAGAGAGTCTAAATAGGTATTTTTTAAATGGAACCACAAAAGCAATTTATACTCAGGGACAAAAGAAATGTCAGTATTTCTGATTCAAAAGTAAAAATATTTGTGAAAAATTTCAGCAAGAAATAAAAGCTCAGAGAAAAGAATTTTTCAGAGTTACTTCCTTTCCTTGAACTTACCTTCAATATGCCACAAAACTTATAGTTAACTTTCTTATTAATATTAAAATTTCTTTATAAGATTTGTGTTGGTATAGTCATATACATGCAGGTGCCTATGGAGCCCAGCAAATGACATTGGATTCCTGAAGCTAGATTTACAAATGGTTGTGAGTTTCCCAGTGTGCACACTTTAAGCTTACTGGCTTCCTCTGTAAAATTAATACTAACTTTTAAAAGTCAAGACAATTCTCCAGACCCTCATGAAAACTTTGTACAGATACCTTTTTTTTATGTCATTGAGACATTGTTTTTCTGTCATGATTCACTCTCCTCTTTAATCTATTATCAACCAAATTGTCCAAGGGACTGTTACAAAATTCCTATCCTATTTTATCAATACTTCAATTAATACATAAAATAAAAGGAATGGAGAAATCATCTTTCTCTCAAAAAATGTTTTTACATCCCAAATATACACATACATATTTATTTACTTTGCAGGTTGATGTACTACTGTCTTGGGCCTATGAATATTGTTTATATGTTTTTTCTTTCTCTCTGATTTTTTATTATATTTGGGGAATAATGACAGTAAATTCAAATTCTTTTAAACTCTGCCCTAAAACACATGATTAAATAAAAATGATAACAAGCTGTCTTCAGCATGTTTTCTTCCTGCCTTGTATCTGATCGCCATAATCTCTGACTTCCGTCGACACTTAACAAATTATATACTACAAAATTAGTCCTGCTTCTTATATTCAGTTTATTTCTTTTGATTATTTTTTCTCATCACTAGAAATAATTTTCACTTAAAAGGAATGAGATACAATATGTAGAGACATATAAACTATTGACACTAGAGACTATCCAGAGTTGCAATTCACAGAGTTTGTGCCAAGAAATAACACCCAGCTAATGTTTTCATTCAAAGGAGATAGACAAGTAAAAACTATGTAGCTGACAAAATTTCTAGCTTTGTACTACGAGCCCTGATTGTCATTGTCATGGTTACATTTCAACGTTATTAAAATCAAATACATTACTTTCTGAAAAGAAATTGTCTTTTTTAAATACAAATGGAAATTATAAGATAAAATCAAAAAGGAAATAAGTTGGTTATTGTCTTATATTGTATGATCCATACTAGATTACATGAATGTTATAATTTTTCAATAGATATATAATTGTTAGATAAGCAAATAATTTTGCTACAGTAGAATGTATCAGTAATATTAAGCCCAACATTGAACTGGACTCAATAAATAATTATCCACATTTTATCTAAATCCTTTCACAATAGGATCATTTGCCAGCCTGAAAATTTCCATTGTCAAGGAAATATAACCACAAAAATCATTAAGCACTAGGATAGGGCTTTTACAATGTATTATTTTTGAGGAGCTGTTTCGCTGTAATAGTGATATCTGTTTTTTCTTGTTTTGCTTTTTTTTGTATTTTAATGAAAATAGATTCTTCTATTTAATACAATCCAACCACATTTCCCCTCTCCCCACTCCTCCCAGCTCCCCTTGCCATCTCAACTCTCTCTCATATCCAACCTTGTTCTATTTCCCTTCAGAAAAAACAGGTCTCCAACAGGCCACAAGCAAACACAACAAAATACATACAATAATACAAGGCAAAACCCTCATACTGAGGCTGTACAAGGAAACTCAACAGGAGAAAAGAGTCCCAAGAGCCGGTAAAAGAGTCAGAGAGACACACCTCCTCTCTCAGATAGGAGTCCCTCAGAACACCAACATAACATCCAGAATCTATACACAAAGAACCAGGTGCAGACCCCTGCAGGCCACATGCCTGTCACTTCAGTGTTTCTGAGCCCAAATAGTGATGTTTGCAATAAATATTTTGAAACAGAACCATGTATTATTATTAAAAATTATCATAAACATTTTTTTCCAGACAAGGTTTCTCTGTATATCCCTGGGTTTCCTGGAACTTGCTCTGTAGAGTGACCTGCCTCTGGAGTGCTGGCTTTAAAGATATGTGCAACAATGTCTGGCTTATTATTAAACATATCTTAAGCCTCCTATTAAAAATTATTTTCTACTGATATAAACTTAAGGATAATATCTTGAAGAATAAGATAGGGCTGGGAAATAGATAAAAGGTGGAGTGTTTATTTAATATACGTAAAGACTGTAATTCATGGATTCCCAGATGCATTCCCTGCACAGTGTAATAAAAATGAACCTTACTATCTTAATTCTAGCCTTATTTACCAAGATCCTTGCTAACTATAGAGAATGAAATATCAGAGCTTGTTATAGTCCAATATAAAAGTTGTATTCTTCATTCACATTAGAAAATCAAAAAGAATTGAAAAATGTTTCAATTTTTATGAACTTTTTATTCTTTTGAAAATTTTAATTTTAAAGAAAATAATTTTTATGATTATTGTAATGCATATACATAATTTTGAATGAAAAATATCATGCATGCATTTAGATGTGTGTGTGTGTGTATTGTTTAGAATAATTTTTTGCTGTAAAATTCCATAACTTATTTAAATAATACTTAATTCGGTTAGCATGCACTATCCAAATTTTAACTGATACTAGATCATAAAGGTGATAGATATCTTTGACCACATTGCATGTACAGCAATGTAACTAGGCATTCACATAAATATAAATCAATATTTGTCTTCTAGCAGATTGGATAATTTGTTTTTATTTATTTTTAAATATCAATAACTCTCACAGAATAGATGATAAATATTTAATAAAAAGTGAGCAGAAGAAAAAGTTAATAAAACATATCTAATAATGTCTTTTAATGTTTCTTCCTCTCAAAACATTTCTCCTGTCAAATAACCTAATTTGATGATAGTAAAGTTGATTTTCTACTTTTTCATCACTATCATTGCAGTGTTTTTCTTCCCACTGTCAGTAATATTAATCTTTTCCTAAATTTCTTTGTACATGACGTAGACTTCAAAGTTTTAGTTCTTGGATAGCATACTTAATTAAATAAATTCAAACACTATTCATTCCATTATGATTTATTTAATTAAATCCTCTAGGAAAAATAACAATTAATAAGTGAATACTGAATTGTTCTAACAGAACTTAAATACAGTAAAAAGAATTGCACAGAATGGTTGTTATACCAGTATTTTTGTATGGGCCTTCCCCAATTTTAATTAACAACTTCTGAATTGGATTATGTTGCCATGCCCTTCTGTTTTCTAGCCCTCTTTCCCTAGTGTTTAGTTATTTTAATTATTGTTGAGCACTGACCTGAAGCAAAGAAGCAATTTTCCTGTAGGAGTACTAATTACCAACTAAGTACTTGGTATTTAGGGCATAGAAAACATGAAGAAAAGTTGGAGTGATAATGAAGAGCACCAAATTTGCATGCATTCTTGCTTTAAGAATCCAGATCAAAGGTTTTCTTTGGGAATTTATGAAGCCACCATTTATTTTAATATTTTATCATAAAATAAAATATTATAGTATATGGATACCATAACCCATTTTGGAAAGATTAGAAAATATGTAATAAGTAGAACATTTTAATCCTATTCTATAACTGGATATCAAATATTCAGATAGATAAAGTTAAAAAATCAAGTTAATAATCATGATAAAATAAACCTCTCACAGTATTTTTCTTAGTCTAATATGATGGAATATTGTCATATTTCATTATACTTTATTTGACAAACTGAAAAAAAGATTAATGATTTTTTTTTCTGAATTTACTCACCAAATCAAAAAAGAGGAATTTCTAAAACTTAAATTCAAAATGAAGCCGGGTGGTGGTGGTGCACTGTTTTAATAGCAGCACTCCGGAGGCAGAGGCAGGAGGATCCATGTAAGTTCCAGGCCAGCCTGACATGCAGCGTGAGCTCCAGGAGAGCCAGGGCTGTTACACAGATAAACCCTGTCTTAAATGGAAAATTCCTTTCTGATAGTCATCTAATCCTTGCCCAAGAAGCTTTAGCATGACCAAAAGGTTATTAATATGATTGCTTTGTTAGTCTTTTTATTCACTAAATTTGAAATTCTACATCCCTGCCTGTTTGCTATTGTCTTTTACTGTATGGAGGAGTGCTGCCTGCCAAACTTGCCTGATTATAACCTGTCGTTCAAGAGTGTAGCTGCTCACTATCTCTCTGGACAAATATTTCTTTGAACAAATACCAAAATAGAGATTGCCACTGAGGAGTCATAGAATCTCACTAAAGAATGAAAAGCTACTCTAATGTGAATATCTTCCCTCACAAAGGATGCATATGATAGTACAGGACCCTCCCTCAGACCTGGAGTGTTCCTCACCAAAACTAGAGCACAAAGTGGAGATAACAATTGCATCATCGTCTCTGAAATAGGTTCAAAGGTTCTTTCTCTTCTAGAGGTGATTCATGTAAAAATCCTTGGAATTTTGGCCCTTACAGAAGAGGGTGTAACAGACA